>ML425624.1:36868-97315 GCA_005239525.1 Nicotiana knightiana | reverse complement strand
CCCGATCTGTCGAAGAATGTCGACAAAGATCTGATTGGCCAAAATGACAAGAGGCAATTCAATGGGAATTGAAGTCCCTTGCTAAAAGAGAGGTTTTTGGGCCAGTAGTCCAAACACCTGTTGGTATAAAGCCAGTTGGTCATAAATGGGTTTTTGTGCGGAAAAGAAATTACAAAGATGAAGTTGAAAGATACAAGGCTCGCCTTGTTGCACAAGGATTCTCACAACGACCTGGAGTCGATTATGAAGAAACATATTCACCCGTTATGTATGCCATAACATTTCGATATCTCATCAGTTTAGCCTTACATGAAAGGCTTGAAATACATCTAATGGATGTGGTTACAGCTTATCTGTACGGGTCACTTGATAATGAAATTTACATGAAAATCCCTGAAGGATTTAAAATGCCCGAAGCAAATTTAAAATCTCGAGAAATGTATTCAATCAGATTACAAAGATCTTTGTACGGTTTAAAGCAATCTGGGCGCATGTGGTATAATCGCCTTAGTGAATATTTGCTGAAAGAAGGTTACATAAATGATGTTATTTGTCCATGTATTTTTATAAAGAAAATGGCATCAGAATTTGTTATACTTGCTATTTATGTTGATGACATAAATCTTGTTGGAACTCCAGAAGAGCTCCAAAAGGCAATTGAATATCTTAAGAAAGAATTTGAGATGAAAGATCTTGGAAAGACAAAACTTTGTCTTGGTCTGCAAATTGAACATTTAGCAGACGGGATCTTTATCCATCAATCTGCCTATACAGAAAGGGTCTTAAAACGCTTTTACATGGACAAAGCGCACCCATTGAGTACACCAATGGTTGTTCGATCACTTGAAGTGAATAAGGATTTGTTCCGCCCTCCAGAAGAGAATGAGGAACTCCTTGGTCCCGAAGTACCATATCTCAGTGCAATTGGTGCATTAATGTATCTTGCTAATGCTACAAGGCCTGACATAGCATTTTCTGTTAATTTACTAGCAAGATATAGTTCTTCTCCTACACGGAGACATTGGAACGGGATTAAGCATATATTGCGATATTTAAAGGGAACTCTTGATATGGGTTTGTTTTATGCTAACAAAGATAGTGCAGATCTTGTTGGTTATGCAGATGCAGGTTATTTATCTGATCCCCATAAAGCTCGATCTCAAACCGGGTACGTATTTACTTATGGAGGTACTGTCATATCATGGCGCTCCACAAAGCAATCTATTGTTGCTACTTCTTCAAATCATGCTGAGATAATAGCTATTCATGAAGCAAGTAGGGAATGCGTATGGTTGAGATCAATAATTTATTTTATTCGAGAAAAATGTGGTTTGGAATGTGAGAAAAGACCCACAATTTTATACGAAGACAATGCTGCATGCATAGCCCAATTGAAAGGAGGATTTATAAAAGGTGATAGAACGAAGCACATTTCACCAAAATTATTCTACACACGATCTTCAGAAAAATGGTGACATTGATGTGCAACAAATCCGTTCAAGTGACAATCCGGCAGATTTATTCACTAAATCTTTGCCAACTTCAACTTTTGAGAAGATGGTATACAAGATTGGAATGCGGAGACTCAAATATCTGAAACAAGGTTTTCATCAGGGGGAGTAAAATACGCGATGCCCTTTTTTTTTCCTTACTAAGGTTTTTTCCCACAGGGTTTTCCTTATAAGGTTTTTAATGAGGCACCTAGCAATGCGTATTACTAAATATGTGTACTCTTTTTCCTTCACTAAAACTTTTTTCCACAGGGTTTTTCCTAGTAAGGTTTTAATGAGGCACATTATCTTTTAATGAACATCCAAGGGGGAGTGTTATAAATATATATTATATAATGGATGTTCATTTAGTACTCCGTTGTAAATAAGCTTCCTGAAGAAGCTTATCCATATGGGACACTGCCGTAAATATGTTTATCTATTTAGTACTCTATTGGAAATAAGCCTCCTGAAGAAGCTTATCATTTTGGTACTCCGTTATGGATAAACATTACCCCCGGAAGAAGATTATCTACATCTGGTACAGTAGCAGCTTACAAGTAGCTTACACAGCAGCTTGCAGTAGCAGCTTACACAACAGCTTACAGTAACAGCTTACAAGCAGCTTACACAGCAGCTTACAGTAGCAACTTACACATCAGCTTCCTTCTTCTATAAATAGAGGAGATTTCAGTTCATTATGTACATGAGTTTGAAAGTTCAATAATATATCACTCTCTCTAAACTTGTCTTTAGTTTATTTACTTTACAATCGTTATTTTATAACATAAGCGTTATATATTCATTTGATATACCATCTTAAAATTTTTGTCCTTAGAACTTTTCATTTACGCATCAAAAGACTAATATATATATTTTAGTTTTTTTTAAAACTCGTATTCTTTGTATATATATTAAAACAATAAGTAATATCATTTCCCTTGTATATAAGGTTTTCACTTAACATAGCTATTTATAATATGTGTAATAGGTACTTCTATTTATCACCTCATCCTATAAGTTCGTAAGATTTCAAAAACAAAATAAAAAAAGAAACAAAGAGTCCCTAAAAAATTAAACACGACACCGACTTTGTTAAGATTGTAAGACAGCTGGGGAGGGCATTCAAGTCATTTTACAAAGGACATAATCGTCACTTAAATATTTCCGACTAATATTTTACATTAAAATCAAATCTCACCATTTTAGATCTCATCATAACCGTACATTTCTCCATCAAGGGTCCAGAAGTAATAGGAGGGAAAAGATTACAGCCGTTGATCTTCTCCCCCTCTTCAATATAAAATTCTTCATAGGCTTCACTTCTTCGCACCCACTAGCTTCACTCTCCAACTACTCTCTCGATCGAGTGAGTAGTTCTACTTCTCTCTAGATCAATTTTCAGATTTCTTCAGTTGCCTTCCCGATTTTAAAGGTAAATTTTCTGTTTATTTATCGCAGATCTGTGATTTTTGAATTGCTTATAGTATAATTTTCATGATTTTTACTGTGATTTAATGATTGTTTGTCTCATTTTGCTTGTCTACTTCTTAAAAAATCATCCACATTTCATTATTATTTTGATCGATAGGGTTTTATTGTTTTTTTTCGGTTCATTAATTGATTTTGTGTTATTTATGCAATATGATGTACTTCAATTGATAGATCGAGTGAACTTTCTATGTTTAATCACTGATTTTTGAATTGCACTTATAATTTTTGATAATTTTTACTGTGATTAATGATTTTCTATCTCATTTTCCTTCTCCGCTTTGTATAAATCTTCCGCATATGATAATTTTCTAGATCGATAGAGATTTACTGTTGTTTTGTTCATTTCATTGATTTTGATTCGTCAATATTTCGTACTTGAAATTTAAGATTGAATGGACTTTCTATGTCTTACTGATTTATAGATCTGAGAATTTATTGTTATCTCTCATGTATAGATTTGCAGTAGTTTCGCAGATATAATCTACTATGACTAGTTGATTTATTGAGATCTAAGGAAAATATGCTTTGTATAGATAGAGTGTTAGTTTGGATCAACAGTTGTTAATGATATTAATGCTATTAAAACGCACAAATCGATTTAAATACTAAGCATTATCTAGTGAAATTAGGTAAATGTTGTGGTGATCAACTTTGTTCTCTTTAAAATTTCGTGAAAATATGACTTTAATACTTTGTATAGTGGATTTTGATATGTGTGTGGAAGTGAACTTAGAACATCTTGGTTAATTTCAGAAAAAATGAGAGAAATCCTGCACATTCAAGGTGGACAATGTGGAAACCAGATCGGATCAAAGTTCTGGGAAGTTGTCTGTGATGAACATGGAATTGATCCTACTGGACGCTATGTTGGAACCTCTGATCTGCAGTTGGAACGTGTTAATGTGTATTACAATGAAGCGTCATGTGGGAGGTTTGTTCCTCGTGCAGTTCTCATGGATCTTGAGCCTGGCACGATGGACAGTGTGAGGACTGGTCCTTATGGCCAGATTTTTAGGCCTGATAACTTTGTTTTCGGCCAATCTGGTGCTGGAAACAATTGGGCCAAGGGGCATTACACTGAGGGTGCTGAGCTTATTGATTCTGTTCTAGATGTTGTCAGGAAGGAGGCTGAGAATTGTGACTGTCTTCAAGGTAACAATCATGAATTTGAGTAGTATTTCTTAGGATCCTTAGTATGCAATGTAATCGAGGTAATATTCTGGTTATTGATACATTTTTTTCCTTTTTGCAGGATTCCAAGTGTGCCACTCACTTGGTGGAGGAACAGGTTCTGGAATGGGCACCTTGTTGATCTCAAAGATCAGGGAGGAATACCCTGACCGCATGATGCTCACATTCTCTGTTTTCCCATCACCAAAGGTTTCAGATACGGTGGTTGAGCCATATAATGCTACCCTTTCAGTGCATCAGCTTGTTGAAAATGCTGATGAGTGTATGGTGCTTGACAATGAAGCTTTATATGACATCTGTTTCAGGACTCTCAAGCTTACCACACCCAGCTGTGAGTATATGTTTTCCAAATTGACAACTTTACTTTTTGTCTCTATGCTCCGATTATCTTTTTTCAATCATTATCAATGTATAGATTGACTCTCTAGCTTACGGGTTTTTTCAACCTTAAACTGGTGAAATATGTGGCCGTCAAAGACGACCTGGTATCAAGTGGCTTCACTAAATGTATTCTTTAGATGGACTGTCAGCTAATCTCTAGGTATTCTGAAGTTGGTGTTAAATGGTTCTACGAGTAATCAATGATTCATGTTGTAGTAGGACACACTTATTTGACTGAAGACTATTGTAATTTCAAAGAACCCTAGATTTCCTTGACCTGTGGTCCTGGGGTGGGGGACAGATCATTTGTTATGGGTTATGGTCCCTGCTATTTGATTCATCAATCACCCGCTATAATAAGGTAGGTAAGCTGGTGATTTGGTCATTTTCCTATTATCTATATATTGTTGTTTCAGTTACTTTTGATCTGTAACAAACAAGCCTAATCATATACAGACATGAAATGTATTTTCACCAACAAACATGTGTGTGCATCATTAAGTCAAATTTTAGCCTTGATTTATGCTGCATGGTTATGGTAATTGATAAATATATGAATTGGGGTTTATCTTCTGTTGTAGTTTAGATCCTTTCCTGGCTCATAACTGTTCTTGTGCCGTTTCTTTTCAATTTATTGTAATGTTATGGTAGTCAATATAGTTTGCGCAAGCTGGCCCCACACCACGATTATTAAAAAGTTATGGTAGTCAATATGGTTATGGACCATTAATTAGCTCCCCTATCAGTTAGTCCCTATTATTACTTCAACCATCACACATAAAGTCATAGTGGAATACAATCAAAATTAAACGGCTCTAGCTTTTGGATGTTCGCTTGTTTCTTTTATTTTTTCCCAATTCAGAGATTTTGTTGGTATCTGCTCATCTTGTCTTACACTTGCTAAATGTGCTTAACATTATGTTGCAGTTGGAGATTTGAACCACTTGATTTCTGCTACAATGAGTGGGGTCACTTGCTGCCTCAGGTTCCCGGGTCAATTGAACTCTGATCTTCGGAAGCTTGCTGTTAACCTGATCCCCTTCCCTCGTTTACACTTCTTCATGGTTGGGTTTGCTCCTCTCACTTCTCGTGGTTCACAGCAATACCGTGCACTAACAGTCCCGGAGCTGACTCAGCAAATGTGGGATGCCAAGAACATGATGTGTGCTGCTGATCCACGTCATGGTCGTTACCTCACTGCCTCAGCCATGTTCAGGGGTAAAATGAGCACTAAGGAAGTCGATGAGCAGATGATTAATGTTCAGAACAAGAACTCTTCTTACTTTGTTGAATGGATTCCGAACAATGTAAAATCCAGTGTCTGTGACATCCCACCCAGAGGTCTCTCAATGGCATCCACCTTCATTGGAAACTCAACTTCCATTCAGGAAATGTTTAGGAGGGTGAGCGAGCAGTTTACTGCTATGTTCAGGAGAAAGGCTTTCTTGCATTGGTACACAGGGGAAGGAATGGACGAAATGGAGTTCACAGAAGCTGAAAGCAACATGAACGACCTTGTGTCCGAGTATCAGCAATATCAGGATGCCACTGCTGATGACGAAGGCGAATACGAGGAGGAGGAAGAGTATGATCATGAAGGCAACTGAAGAAAGACATTTTATTATACGCAGTGTAATATGTTTCTGATCTCCCAGAGATATAAGCAGTTTTTTTCTTGTATGTTGCATCTTTGCGTACACTTTGCTGTGAAGTCCAGCTAGTTTTGGGCTTATGTAGGTTATCAGGAGTGAATGCTGGAGAGTGAGGAGCGTGGGTTTCAAGTTTGTAATACTGCTATCTGTTTCTGCTTAAATATTTGTTATCTTTTTCTTTTTGTGGTTAATATTCTCCATTATGCCATTACAAGTTTAGTACCTTTCAGCCATACTTGTGTTGTGATTAGTTTATTTCTATCTTCCCGTTCATATTTGTTTTCGATCTGGAATTTCTCAAAATGTCAAGATTCTTTCGTTATTTGGTTGGCTTGTCAACCAAGTGGCTTATGTTATTTATTATTTTAGTACTGATATTGGTATAAGTTGCATTATTGACGGTCAGGTGCTCTCAGTCCCCTTGCCAGGAGAGGTGCTAACATGGTTTTGGTGCTTATTAACTGCGTTGCGTGCTTCAACATGTGCTTGACGATAACATTCCATGTGCAGTCAGCTATATATACGTCTCATGTAGAGCCATATTATGCTGTTCCTACCTTACTTTGTTCACGTTGTTTGTCACTGTCATTGTCATTGCTATTGTTATGTTTCATGTAGAGCCATATTGTGCTGTTCCCACCTTTTTGCACATTGGTTGTCATAGTAATAGCAAAACTTGTGGAACCCAGCCATTTTGTTTCCTCACAGTCAAATTATTTGTTTTGTGGTAGCAGCCAATAACCCGATATTTGTGTTAGTGGGAGATTAGTAGCAATGGAACAATCGAAGTTAGCATAAACTGGTCCGGACATCATTGTTATAAAAATAGTAGTGTTTGTTTTGTGGAGGTGTAGGGACTCTTTTATTTAGTTATCTCAAAGTAGCATGGTTTTGAAGGTAGTAATGTAAACATGCTCAGCTATGTGAACGCTATGTCTCTTTGTCAATCATGCTTTTGGTTCAGACACCTAACCACTTAGTTATTGCAAAATAGTAAGCATTTAAGTTTCAGAATTCAGTTATTTCACTACCTCGCTATGACTCTGTTTGCTTTTTATCATTTTGAATAATCAGACAAAATGTGCACCTGATTTTTTGTCAGATTCTGCGAGACAAAGAGTTAGGACAATATTCCTTCAGAGTGAGAAGATTCTATTTAGTTCTAAGTGAACCAAAAAGTAATTCGGGTGACTTTAGAATGCTACGAATTGCTCCAGTTTGGTAAGAAAATAGTTTAAGACCCTCTTATAAGATTTTGCAAGTTATCCCCTTTTTTGATTAATTCCAGCCAGCATATCAAATGGTGGAATCAACCATTTGCTTATAATCACTTATTATTAATATTATTATAAATAATCATGTCATTATTTTTCCACATCAATATTGGTTGTTGGTACACTTAGACGAAAACTTAGTTAGCACTGCATTATTTGATAGTAATTGATATTATCTCCTCAGTTGGTGGACAAAGGCGTAGCGCCCAACTGCCTACTGTTTGTCGGCAAAAAAAAAAAAAAAACAATAATGACTCGAAGAGTATGATCAAGTTTCTGTCTCAACTCTGAACTCTCGAGTGAAATCAAATTTCACTGAAACACTCGCGTTTTATGTTTTGTTTTATGATCTAAGATTTCTACTCCCACACCCTTTCAAATTTATGTGACCTATTTATTTTGTCCATTCAAAAAAGAACAATCTCTTTCTAAATTTAAAAATGATTTAAGAAATAATTGTAAAAAATAGCAGAAGAAGAGTATTATTCGAATACCTTCTGCTAGCCCAAGATCGTTAATTATGATTGGAGGATTCAATTAAAGAAGAGGAAGCTTGAAAAGAGAAGAGAGATTTTTGAAAGAAGAACTTTGTTATTGAATAAGACTTTCTTGAATTTTGCTTGGTTACAAATCAACAAGACACCCCCTATTTATACTAGCCTATAGATGATTCTAGATATGGTTCTAGATAATGTACAAAGAAGATTCTAACAACCTTATCTTTTGATAACATTCTAGAATATCTAGATATATCTACTAGATAATTATTAAAGATACTACACTAGGACATTCTAGAGAATTCTATATTTTTTCAAAAACTCAACTTTATTTTTTTTCACACTCCCCCTTAAAGTGATTTTTTGGAAACTACTTCAAGCTTGTCACAGAGGAACTCGAACGAAGCTTTAGCAAGTGACTTGGTGAAGATATCAGCGATATTCTCCTGACTTCGCACTTCCAAAGTATTGATAGTTCTATCAAGAACCTTTTCCCGAATAAAGTGATGTTCCACCTCAATATGTTTAGTTCTTGCATGAAAAACTGGATTGTTTGCAAGCTTGATGGCACTTTGATTATCTCCATAGATCACAATTGGCTTTGATATAGGTAGATGCAAGTCTTCAGCAAGTCTTTGTAACCATACACATTCTTGAGCAGTGAGAGCAACTGCTTTATACTCCACCTCCGTGGTTGACAATGAAACTGAGTACTGCCTTTTGCTACATCAGGAAACACTTGTTCCACCACAGAGGAAAATATAGCCTGATGTTGATATTCGGTCATCCAAATCACCACCAAAATCAGCATCCGCATAACCAGCTAACACCAAATCATTTTTCTTCTGGAAGAACAAGCCTATGTCTGATGTTGAGTTGATATACTTTAGAATCCTCTTTGCAACTTCTAAGTGATGCTTTCTTGGCTTTTGCATAAATCTGCTGACATATCCCACCGAGAACGCAATGTCCGGCCTTGTAATAGTCAAGTACAAGAGACTTCCAACAAGAGCTCGAAAAGGCTTGGGATCTGCAAGAAGTGAACCTTCGTCCCGCCTTAACCTTGTGCTTATCTCAAGAGGAGTAGAACATGTTTTGCTTTCCTTCAATCCAAACCTTTCAACAAGTTTCTTGGCATATCCTTCTTGAGTGACAAAGATCCCTTTGCTCATATTTGTCACCTCTAAGGCAAGAAAATGGTGTAGCTCTCCCAACTTCTTGATGTCAAATCTTATGGAAAGCTCATCTTGAAGCCTAGCAACTTCATCTTCATTGTTTCCTGTTATTATCATGTCATCCACATACAAAAGAACAACTGTATGCAAGTCTCCTTGTTTTTTAACAAATAAGCTAGGATCTGAATGTGATGCATCATAGCCACAGAAATGTAGATACTGAGCAATTTTACCATACCGTGCTCGTGGAGCTTGCTTGAGGCCATAAAGGGCCTTTTTAAGTTTGCAGATATAATCAGGATGTAAGTTAGAGACATACCCGGGTGGTTGCTCCATATAAATAACTTTTTCAAGCTCTCCATATAAAAAGGCATTCTTCACGTCAAGTTGCCATAACTTCCAATTATGCGAGGCTGCCAAGGCTAGCACAACTCGGACAGAGATCATCTTAGCCACTGTACTGAAGGTTTCTTCATAATCTTCACCATACTTTTGAGAAAATCCCCGAGCAACCAACCTTGCTTTATATCTATCTATGCTGCCATCTGCTCTTCTTTTGATTTTATAAACCCATTTACAAGAAATGGGTTGTACATCCATCGACTTTGGTACAAGGCTCCAAGTTTGATTTTTCATCAGAGCCTCCATTTCATCATCCATAGCAGACTCCCACTCTTTGACTCCTTTAGCTTCTTCAAATGAGGAAGGTTCTTCGTCATCAATTAGTCCTGCAAAGAAACAGGAATACATACTGACAAAATTTTCATCTCTAAAGCGAGCTGGCTTGATAATAGTTCTTTTTGGCCTTCCTGAACCACTTGAATCATCTTCTTCCTGAGTTTCATGTTGTTGAGGTCCAGGACTCCCCCTTTCTCTTAACTCCTCGGTAGCTGTATTATCTAGAGAATCACCTGCAATGGGCAAGCTTGAATCTCCATTATTTAAGGTTTTTGAACTCGCTCCATCCAATGCAGCTCCATAATACAATGACACCTCGTCGAATATGACATCCCTTGAGACAACAAAGAGATGAGTTTTGGGATCCATGCACTTCCATCCCTTTTTCCTTTCATCATATCCGACAAAGATGCATTTCCTTGCCTTGGAATCCAACTTGCTCCGTTGATAATTCGGAATGTGAACATAACAAATGGAGCCAAAAACCCTGAGGTGTTTCACGCTAGGCTTTTCTCCAAACATTAATTCATAGGGAGACTTCATATTGTTTGGAGAAAGCGGCATCCTGTTAATCATATACGCCGCACATTTCATACCTTCATCCCACAAGGCTCTAGGTAAATTCTTGGCATGAAGCCAACTCTTACATGTCTCAGTTAAGTGTCGGATATTCCTTTCAGCCATTCCATTTTGTTGTGGCGTATCAGCGCATGTCATCTCTCTTTTAATGCCATGCTGATGACAAAAGGAAAGAAACTCATCTGACGTGAACCCACCGCCATTATCATTTCGCAACCGCCTTATTCTGGAATCGAATTCGCCTTCAACTGTTTCTTTGAACTCCACAAACTTACTGAAAACTTCTGACTTGTGCTTCAAAAAATAAACCCAAGTGAATCTAGTAAAATCATCAATGAAAATTAGCATATAAGAATAGCCTGAGAATGAAGGAGTTCTTGTTGGCCCCATTAAGTCACTGTGAATAAGCTCTAGTGGGGCATTGCACCTCGACAAGGATTTATCAAATGGAAGACGATGTGCCTTTCCATATTGACATCCTTCACAAACCTCTCATCCATCAAAAGTTTTTAAGTTAGGCAATCCTTTTACTAGATTCAATTTTACCATGGCTTTTAATTTATCCATACTAAGATGTCCAAGTCTAGCATGCCAAAGATATGTGTTATCATTGCTACTCGTATTCTCAATATATGAATTAGAGGCAGATAAGACATATAAATCGTTAACTCTCTTACCTGAGTGAACGATATATGCCTTGAGCACCTTGATGTTTCGGAGGAACTTCACATCACGTGGGCCAAATAGCAAATAGTTTCCGGCATCTACAACATTTGCAACTGAAAACAGATTTTTCTTCATGCCTGGAACGTGAAAGACACTGTTGAGAGTGATACTGTGATAGCGTCTTTTTGCTTCTCGTTGATCACAACAGTTCCTTCCTTCTCCATATTATGGACTGTATTATCTGCTGTGACAATGACATCATGTCCATTGTACTCGCGAAAGGTGGAGAATTTGGATTGATCTCCGGTGAGATGGTTCCCACATCCTGAATCCACGATCCAGTCTCTCTCAAAATTTATGGAAGCCATGACATCTATCGCTCGAGTCTCCATTGCGAAACACTTTCCTCATTCTTCTTCTTTTTCTTCTTCAGCAGATTTCTTTGTTTGAGCCATATTGCTCTCTTTAGCTCGACAATATCTTTTTATGTGCCCGAGTTGGCCACAACGAGGTAACATTTTAAAATCTTTTTACCGTTAGAAGACTCCCCCTTATTTCCTGGCGAGCTTGAACCACTTGAGGAAAAATGCATGCTATCTTTTGATTTCCCTTTAAAGTTCCTCTTATCGGCGACAAGAGCATTTCCTTCCCCTTCTTTGATAGATACACCAACCATCTGTTTGGCTAGTAGCTCTTGTGACGACAACAAATTCTCAAATTCTTCCAAAGATGGTTGTTGTGCCCATCCTTGAATTGATGTGATAAAGGGAATATATTCTGGCTTTAAACCACGAATAATAATTCTTCTTATTCGTGCTTCAGAGATAGCCTCATCCAGATTCAATAGGGAAATTTCGGAACACATATTTTTTACCTTCAAAAAATACTCGGCGATAGAGAGATTACCTTGAGTGGTGTTAGCTAACTCATTCTCTAAAATCTGTAGCCGAGCTTCATCCTTCTTGTTGAACAGTCGATCGAGGGTCCTCCATATTTCATGATATGATTTACACCTTATAATATGATCAAATAAATTAGGAGAGACTCCACCTTAGCATTAATCTGCTTCCACTTCTTACGCGCATTGCTATTCTCCGGTGCGTCAGCAGGAGGACTTGAGTTACTTCCATTGACAACTTCCCACAAATACTCACCTACAAGGTATGACTCCATACAATTCTTCCATACCTTGTAGTTGGACTGGTTCAATAACTCCATCCCCAGTCCATTAGCGCGACCACCAAAATCCATTTAAAGAAACCAGTTGAATCAACCACTAACCCAACCTTGAAATCCAGAAGCCGACTTATGGCTCTGATACCATGTAAAGAATAACAGAAGAAGAGTATTATTCGAGGACCTTCTGCTAGCCCAAGATCGTTAACTATGATTGGAGGATTCAACTAAAGAAGAGGAAGCTTGAAAAGAGAAGAGAAATTTTTGATAGAAGAACTTTGTTATTGAAGAAGATTTTCTTGAATTTTGCTTGGTTACAAATGAACAAGACACCCTCTATTTATACTAGCCTATAGATGCCTCTAGATATGGTTCTAGATAATGTACAAAGAAGATTCTAGCAACCTTATCTTTTGACAACATTCTAGAATATCTAGATATATCTACTAGATAATTATCAAGGATACTACACTAGGACATTCTAGAGAATTCTATATTTTTCCAAAAAATCAACTTTATTTTTTTTCACAATAATTTTACTTAAAATTTCAATTTTATCCTTAATAAAAAGTTTTATAGTCATACAAATACTCTGACTTGTTTAACACCACAAGTTTCAAAAGGATTATAGCCACATTGTTTACCTCGAAAATAGTGGTAACAATTATATTTGATTTTTGGTTCTAAAAATATGTGATTTATTCCAATACTAGTAAATAGACAAGAAATATTAAGTGTAAATGAGAAGAAATGATGAACCAAACCAGTGTTGTCAAATGAATAAGGACCTCGAGGTGAGTTAAGAGCAATAAAGTATGAGCAATAAATGAAGAACAATAAAGTTGAAGAACAATTGTTGAGCACAGTAAACAAGAAAGCAGAATAGAATGTTCTTATTGCAGTGAATTGATCATTTTACAAATGATTGGGGTCCCCTTTATATAGGAAGGGAAAACCCTAATATGGTACATTTCTAATTATGACAACAATTCTATTGGTATAGCTGTATAACAACCTAGTACGGACTTGTACTAACTCGTACAAATCTTATCCCACAATTTACGCTCTGATCCACGTGTCCTTGAGAGATTCTCGCTTTTCCTTGAGTGTCATCGAAATCGTACTGTCTCGAGGTAGACTATGTCAGGCCCTCGATTTGCTTCCCGAGGTGCGCACATCTCGGCCAGACTTGATTCTTACTTGGGGTTTCTCGAACTCGAGCTCGGGGCATGATTAAGCCTTCGAAATCGAGCTCCCCGATTTCGACCGTATACAGATAGTCCCCGCGTTTCTTAGAATGAAATGAGAAGAGACGATTTGATCTTTAACTCTTCGATGCCCTAATCATAACGTCAGACCCGTGAGGTCAATGATTAGTGTGACTGAAAGTTCGTGCTAGGGTCATGTCTGCACATCTTTCGAGGAGTCATTAATTAAAAGCGGCTTTTGGACAGCCGTTTGGCTTCCCCAACACGCACAAATGGCCTATATAAAAACTTCAACCCATTTGCTTTGCTGACTTTACTCTCTTCAACATACTCAAAACCTACTACTCTCTTATTTCCTCTGTGATTATACCTTTCTTTTGTTTATTTTGCCATCAACTTTTGCTTTTTTCTTCTGAAGTTATAGTAACAATGATGAACACTTCGAAGACAGCTTCACACAAAGAGAAGGCTTCTTTGTATTCACACGTATCTAAGAGCAAAACGGCGGTACCTCCTCGTATTGAAGAGTGCACCCCGGGGCCGTGTGATACATCTTTCGATTTTAAAGTTGACAGAACTGCTTCAATCCCGAGTCGATGCGAACCTATGTCTCGGTATATCAACTTGATAACCGAACTCAAACAAGTAAAAGCAGATTGCCGTTGGGAAGACACGGTAAACGTGGAGATCCCTTCACCCGAAGAAGATATCACCACTTTCAAAGAAGGGTACCTAAGTGTGTATACCTACCCATTCACCTTAGGCCCCGCAAATCCTTCTCTACCCCACCTAGACCCAGCTATTCTCAACTTTTGTCGACAATACCAAGTGACGTTAGGCCAAATCTACCCTTCTTTTTGGCGAATTTTTCACTTGATGAGATACTTGTCGAGCAAGGTCGAGGGGATGTCTTTTACCCTCGACCACCTGATCAGACTATACAGCCCTCATCTCTATCGAGGTGGCCTAATAAAATTGCAACGTCAGTGCTCGAAGTCTTTCTTCTCCAGCATCGACGAAGATAAAGACCGAGGCTGGATGAGCCGCTTCATCCAAATTAGGACTTCCGACCTGATTCCCATTGAAAAGATGACGTTCCCGGAAGGAAGGAATATGAAGCGTAAGTACCGACTTGTCGAGTGTGTTTCATTACTTTGATGTTCCCATATTCTTTTGAACTAACTCCTTTTTCGATGATACAGCCGTCGCCTGGTATCCAAGTGCGGTTGCGGACCTCCTGAGATGGGTTCGACAGCTGGCTTCCACTTCCTCATACGCCGAGCGCGTCTTGCGCGATTTGGCCAAAGGCCAATAGGAGGCCAAAAACCACTGTGAGCTTTCATCATTTGCCTATCCAAATCCCTTAGAGAAGTACTCTTAGAAAAATACCTGTTGACCCAAGTCATTGCATGGTATTGAAGATTGACAAATGCCTACCCAGTTGAACCAGGTCCATCAGGGTAAACATCTCGAACGAATCAATTGGCACAAGAACCGTACATACACAGGAGATAAATACGATATGTGAATTATCCATGAACTAAGAGGTTGTATCCTAATGCGAAAAGGCTGCAAATTGATAAGGGGTTAGAGTTCGAGTTCAGCAAGGACAAAAATAAAGGAAGGAAGTTGAGATAAACACAAACTCTTCCACCAAGGAAGAGTTGTATTCGAACTAAACAAGAACATCTCAACTTCTGGCGCTATATAATGTTGAAGTATTCCCACTGAAGAATTATTTGCACAAAGACAGAATTGAAGCAAGAACTTAAGGAAAAATTGCCAGAGAAATTTTGCAAGCAGAATCCTTGTGCGACACAAAGGCTACGGACCAGCTAGAAGAACCAGTTTCATCTGTTTGTCTTTCGAGTCTAGTTGGTTGTAGTATGTGATTTAATATTGTATCTTTTAGCTTTATTAGAAACAATTGTAATAGGTACACACTGTTCAAGTTAGAGTTAACTTGAAGCTTGTCGCAATTAGCTAGAGGCTAGTTTGCTACAAAGGGNACAAAGGCTACTGACCAGCTAGAAGAACCAGTTCCATCTGTTTGTCTTTCGAGTCTAGTTGGTTGTAGTAGGTGATTTAATATTGTATCTTTCAGCTTTATTAGAAGCAATTGTAATAGGTACACACTGTTCAAGTTAGAGTTAACTTGAAGCTTGTCGCAATTAGCTAGAGGCTAGTTTGCTACAAAGGGATTAGAGTTAGTCCTTAGGTTTACAAAAGAGTTTATTTTGTAAATGTTGTTTGGCTCAGCGCTGTAGTGAAGAGTTTGGGAAAATCCTACTGAGGAGTAGGTCGTGGCTTTTTCACCTTTTGAGCCAGGTGTTTTCCACGTAAAAATCTCTGTGTTTTTACTTTACTGCATTTATTATTCTGCACCAGTTGAAGTTGGAATACCAAGAAGAACCAGGTTCTTCTATTGAGACAGCACTCGAAAATTGGACACCACACAAATCACCCCCCTCTTGTGTGGTATTGACGTATAAAACATCAATTGGTATCAGAGCGGGTTATCCTTGAAAAGGCTATCACCTTGGAAAAGATCAAAATGAGTGCACCACCTGGAAACTAGGAGGGTCAATCAACTGCAANGAGAAGACTATGAACTCTGGGACATAGTCACTGATGGTCCTCTAGCTACCATGATGAAGACTGCTGAAGGTGTAGATGTACCAAAGACTAGAGCTGACTGCACTGCTGAGAATCTGGAGAAATGGGAGAAGAATGCAAAGGCCAAGAAGTGGCTAGTGTGTGGACTAGGTCCAGACGAGTATAGCAGAATCCAAAGCTGCACCACTGCCAAAGAAATCTGGGATACCTTGCAAGTAGCCCATGAAGGAACACCTCAGGTAAAAAGATCAAGAGGTACTCTTCTATACTCACAGTATGAAAACTTCACTATGAAAGAAGGAGAGACAATCCAAGAGATGTACACAAGGTTCACAACTTTGACAAATGAACTTAAGTCTCTTGGTAGAGTCATTCTTGAAGAGGAAAGGGTAGAGAAGATCCTGACAAGGGTCTTACCAATCTCCTGGGAAAGAAAAATCACTACTATCCAGAAATCGAAAAATATGGCAACCCTCAGATTGGATGAACTAATTGGAAACCTTACTGCCTATGAACTTAGAAGGCAGACAATGAAGATGGATGGTCCAAAGAAGGAGAGGTGTTTAGCACTGAGAATCACTGAGGGAGCATATCTTGAGGAAGATGAGATGGCCATGATTACCAAAAAATTCAGAAACTTTCTAATAAGGAAGAAGGGCATCTCTACAGGAGGAAATTACCACAAAGCAAAAGCTCCAGAAAGGCCAACCAACGAGGAATGCTACAAGTGTGGAAAGACTGACCACCTTATCAAGAACTGTCCTCAGTGGGAAGTGAAATGGAAAAATGAGAGATATGAAAGAAGCAACAGGAAGAAGGAACTGGTCCAACCTAAGAAAACCACAACAAAGCTATGGTTGCTGCTTGGGGGGAAAGTTCAGATGAAGAATCAGAAGATGGTGAGAATGAAGATCAGGCGCTCATGGCAATTGGAGAATCCGATGAGGAATCACATGAAGAACCAGAGGTAAGTATCTCCCATCTTAAAAATAAAATAAAGTTCCTATCTAAGGAAAAACTCTCTGAGTTGCTACTTGATTTCATGGATGATTCCGAAGAAACAACCAAAGAGAAGGAAAAACTCTCTAAAGAATGTGAAATGATAAAAGCAAAATGCATGGACCTGGAAATCAGACTAAGTGAATCTGAAAAGAAAAACACTGTCTTGTTGAACCAGGTTCATCCACTTGAAACTGAGATTCTAGAACTAAAATCTGAAAACTTAAAGCTAAAGATAGGATCCAATAAAAAGGTTGTTGATCATTCTCATATCATGTTAGAAGAAAATTTGGGAAAACTAAAAGATAAGATGTATGCCAAGGATGAACATATAAGAACTCTTAAAGAAGAACTTGGCAAAGTCAAACATGAATTAGATCGAACTTGTAAATGAAGTAAATCCTCTAATGCCTTGATATGGATTCAAGAGAATCATAGTAGCAACCGGGGAGGGATTGGCTTTGGGAGTAAATTTCCCAAGTGGGATCCCAAAAGAAAGTATCTCACTCTCCCTGAGAATAAAATCTGCACCCACTGTGGTAAGACTGGCCACTACAAAATTGAGTGTACTGCAAAAGAGCAGGCCACTCGAAGAAATCAGAGTTTTGTTAAAAAGAAAAACTGGCNAAAAATTTGATTCATCCATTCTCTCATAGAAAAGGACCCAAACTAGTTTGGGTTCTTAAAACTAACCCCTGATTTCTTTTTGTAGGTTCAAGTGAGAGGAGGCAGCCAAATTTGGTATTTGGATAGTGGCTGCTCAAAGCATATGACAGGGAACATGGAACAGTTCCTTTCACTTGAAAGCCTCAAAGGAGCAAATGTCTCCTTTGGAAATGGAAAGAAAGGTGAAATTATTGGGGTTGGTAAGGTAGGTAAGGATAACACACGTTCCATTGAACATGTGTACCTGATAGATGGCTTGAAATATAGCTTGATCAGTGTGTCAGAGGTAACCTGATTGCCTTTACTTCCACAAAATATTTTGTGATTAACCTGATTACTGACAAGATTGTTTTGCAGGAAAAAAGAATGAATAACATCTATGTCATAGACTTGTCCACATTGTCTGAAAATGAACTCACTTGCCTAAGTGTGTTGGACAGTGATCCCCTCCTGTGGCACAAAATACTTGGTCACGCAAGTCTAAATCAACTAAACAAACTAGTCTTTAAAGCCTTAGTGGTAGGGCTTCCTAACATTAAGTTCAAGGAAGACAAAGTTTGTGAGGCATGTGCAAGGGGGAAGCAGGTAAGATCTTCTTTCAAAAGTAAGAAAATGGTCAGTACCACCAGGTCGTTGGAACTGGTTCATATGGACCTATGTGGTCCTATGAGAACTCTGAGCAGATGTGGTAAGAAATATGTAATGATGCTAGTTGATGACTATTCAGGGTTCACTTGGACCTTATTTATGACATCTAAGGATGAATCATTTGATATGTTCACCTCATTTGTTAAGAAAACTCAAAATCAGTTAGTAAATCAACTAGCATCAATAAGATCTGATTATGGTACTGAATTTGAGAATGCAAAGTTTGCTGAATTCTGTGATGAACATGGTATCAATCACAATTTTTATGCCCCTAAAACCCCACAGCAAAATGGGTTTGTTGAAATAAAGAACAAAACTCTTGAAGATATGGCAAAAACCATGCTTCTTTCTAGCAAACTACCTCATAGCTTCTGGGCAGAAGAAATAAACACTACATGCTACATAATAAATAGATGCATGACCAGGTCTCTGGTAGAGAAACTCCTTATGAATTACTTAAAGGGAGAAAGCCCAACATATCCCACCTTAGGGATCNTTATAAAGTGTATAATAAAAGAACTATGTGTGTAGAAGAAAGTGTACATGTTGTCTTTGATGAAACTAACACTCTTGCTGAGAGACAGGAACCAGAAGATGAGGAGCTTGGACTGGTGAGAAGGAGTGAAAACATTGAAGCAAACATGGAAGATGGAACAGGTGATGGACCATGTCCAACTACCCCAAGAAACATGACAGGGGGAACTCAACATGTGAACCTTGGCCCTGATCCTGTTCCATAACGACAAGACACCATGGAACTATCCAGAAGTGAACAGTTGGTTCTTAAACCACACAGATATCAGAGTTCTCACCCTGTTGAGAACATCATAAAAGATCTGAAATCTAGAATTAAAACAAGATCCTCTTTGAAAAATCTGTGTGCGTTTGACACCTTTCTATCCTTGATTGAACCAAAGAGTATTGGTGAAGCCCTACATGATGCTGACTGGGTAAATGCCATGCAAGAAGAGCTGAATCAATTTGAAAGAAGTCAAGTGTGGCACTTGGTACCCAGACCACTAGACAGATCAGTGATTGGCACAAAGTGGGTCTTCAGGAACAAGCTCGATGAGGATGGAACTGTTACAAGAAACAAGGCTAGACTGGTTGTTCAAGGATACAGTCAAGAAGAGGGAATTGAATATGATGAGAACTTTTCCCCTGTGGCAAGACTGGAGGCAATCGGACTTCTTATAGCATTTGCTTCACACATGGAATTCACTCTCCATCAGATGGATGTTAAGAGTGCCTTCCTCAATGGTTATCTGAAGGAAGATGTATTTCTCAAACAACCTCCAGGTTTTGAAAGCAAGGAGTCACCTGGCCATGTATACAAACTTGACAAGGCTCTTTATGGTCTCAAACAAGCACCAAGAGCATGGTATGGGCGTCTATCAAAATTCTTTCTAGAACATGGATACAAACGAGGTAAAATTTACAGCACCTTGTTCTTATAGGAAAAGGGTAAAGAACTCCTGGTTTTGCAAATATATGTTGATGATATCATGTTTGGGGCGACTTCTGAAAAATTGAGTAAGGAATTTGCTATACTTATGGGGAGTGAGTTTGAGATGAGTATGATGGGTGAGCTAAACTTCTTCTTAGGCTTGCAAATCAAGCAAAACTCAAATGGAACAATGATCCATCAACAAAAGTATGTGAAAGAATTGCTCAAGAAATTTAAAATGGAAGACTCAAAGGAAATAGACACCCCCATAGCCACAACTACAAAATTAGATGTGGATGAACCTGGTTCATCCGTTGATCAGAAGCTATACAGAGGGATGATTGGGTCTCTATTATATCTCACTGTCAGCAGACCTGATATTGTGTTCAGTGTAGGACTGTGTGCTAGGTTTCAGGAAAATCCAAAGGAGTCCCACCTAACTGCAGTGAAGAGAATTTTGAGATATCTTAAAGGCACCACTAATTTGTGCCTTTGGTATCCTAAAGGTAGTAATTTTGACCTTGTAGGATATGCCGATGCTGATTATGCAGGTTTCCTGGTTGACAGGAAAAATACTTCAGGCATGACTCACTTTTTGGGCTCCTACCTTGTGTCTTGGGCCACCAAGAAACAAAATTCAGTAGTCTTGTCTACTGCTGAGGCTGAATATGTGGCTGTAACCTTATGATGTACTCAGTTGCTATGGATCAAGCAACAACTCATGAACTTTGGTATAGAGGTTGGATGTATTCCTATTTTCTGTGATAACACTAGTGCAATTAGTATGACGAAGAACCCGGTTCATCATAAAAGAACTAAGCACATAGATATTAGACACCATTTCCTAAGGATAACTATGAAAAAGGAATGATCTCAATCGAATTTTGTGCTACTGACCAATAAATTGCAGATAGCTTTATTAAAGCACTAAGTAGGGAGCATTTTGAGAGAAACCGGCTTGAATTTGGGATGATTAAGACCACTTAATTGAAAAACAAAATTTTTTTTTGGCTAGAAACACTAACATAGATAATCAACCAGACTAATCATTGCTCAGTATCATGACTTTACTATCATACTCTCTTGCCATGTATTAATATGATTCTCTGGTTGCTAATGATTTTTTTCTATCTTTGTAAATTGAGGCAAATTAAAGACTTTAACATGATGAACCTGGTTCATCCGTGCTGGTTTATCTGACGGATAAGGTACGTGCTCATCTCCATACAATTATTGAATTAATTACAGTCACACTTGAGCAGGACTCTATCTATATTTGGTTCATTTCAAATTCTTTGAACTTATCCCTAAATGAACCCGTTCCAAGAAGTCCTATCGGTACTTAATTAGCCTAGAGTTAGGGGATTCTTAATTGTCTAATCAATGACACTCCTACATCTATTAGACTACCACTTGAGTAAATATTCTGCCCGTTGTATAATTAATAGCCACATCTTATAAAAGGGACATAATTACTTCCCCTCTTCATAACATCATAAGTCGAACCAAGTTCATTATTCTTCTAACCAAAACTGATCGTCTCTTTACTTCCAAAAAATTCATAACAATGTCTTCACCACCCCGTGCTTCATCTTACACAAACTCTGATCATGGGGAATAAAATTCCAGTCCTAATTCTCCTTCAGTTTACAGTTCACATTCACCAAACAGATCTTCATCTCCCCAAAACCCTCCAGTTCTTGAACCCATACCTAACCCTACTCCAGCTCCTAAGGCACAGAGAGTAAAAGTTTTGGCCAGAAAATCAGTTGCTTCTGGTTCTCGTGCAAGATTCTTGGAGGAAATTCTTAAAGCCAACGAGGTTCATGAATCTGAATCTTCAAGTGAATTCTTCAAATCCGCTTATGAGGATGAAGCACCGGGTTCATCTAGTTCTGAGCAAGGTAATCTTGAAGTTGAATCTGAAACTGCTACTACTGAAAACAAGTTTGTGTTGGTTGGGTCAGTTGTTGATGTAGAAGTTCCAGATAGGCAAAGACAACTGAGGAAAAATCTTGAGAGAGAGGAGAAGGAGGTTCTGTAAGGGGATCTGGGGAGGACGGTGCCACGTTGGCTATTTGTGGCCCCGCTCCTGTGATTAATAAAGAAGGAGTCATAGATTTAGGGGGAAGTATTGTTGGGGAAGCAGCAGTTGGTTTAGAGAGCGTACAAAAAGCAACAGATGAACCCGGTTCATCTGTCGAGGAGACATTGGATGAGATGCTGAGGACCCTGGGGGAGTCCTACAATCCCAAGAGGAAAAGAACTTCAAAATCAAAGAAGGCTACTACCCCAAAGAAAAGAAAAGTTTCTATATCTGCTGATGTTTCTGCCCCAAAGGTTCGTGCTACAAGAAGTGATGTTCGACAAGGAGAAGAGGAGTTAGAAAGGGCTCTCAGAGAGAGCAAGAAAAATAAAGCTGCCAAGGGAAAGGCAAAGGTAGGAGAGCCTATTGAGG
Organism: Nicotiana knightiana; assembly: GCA_005239525.1. Classification (NCBI taxonomy): domain Eukaryota; kingdom Viridiplantae; phylum Streptophyta; class Magnoliopsida; order Solanales; family Solanaceae; genus Nicotiana; species Nicotiana knightiana. The sequence continues at coordinate 75,020 of ML425624.1, read as the reverse complement.
CTGCTATTATTGATGATGAGACGATGGACCTGGTCCATCATGAGGAGCATCCGGCTCCAGTTGTGGTTGAGACACCCAAGCCCAAGAAGGCTAAGGCTTCTTCAAAGAAGTCAGCTTCTGTGTCTGCCACACCCTCAAGAACTGCTAAAAGGACCAGGTCCATAGCCAAGAAAGTGAAGTTTTTTGAAGAAAAAAGAGAATGGAGTGGAGGAGAAGAGGAAATATCTGGTGAGCAATCTTACAAACTCACCACGTTTGGCAAGCGTACTATTCTGAAAGGAAAACTGGTGAGAGATCTGGAAGAATCGGGAATGATCTTTTTGTTGAATGCACTGGATGTGCAGGGATGGAAGGACATGGTTCTTCACCTGGAAGGAAGGCTGGCAAGGAATGAACTGGTGGAGTTTATGGCCAATGCAAGTGTGAAGGATGGCAGGGTAATCTCCACAGTCAAAGGGATTTAGATCACATTTGATGCAAATGAGCTGGGAGAGATTCTGAATAATCCTGCTGAGGGCTATGATGATTACACTAGGAAAAGATGGCCCAATCTTGATGGAATGACCTCAGCTCTCAACATCACCAGATTCTTTTGTGAAAATGAGAAGGAACTTGAGCCCAGGCCAATTTTCAAAAGTGAAATGAAGCCCTAGAACAAGCTACTCTTCGAATTTTGATCAAGTTTCTGCTGCCAAGGAGAGAGCGTAGGCACATCGCCAGTTACATGGACTTAACACTTATGGAGTGACTGTATAGGGGAAAGCAGATTAACTGGCCAAATTTCATCATTCAGCTCTTGGACATAGTTGTAAATGGAACCAAAGCACACGATATTCCTTATGGCTTTATTCTGACAGTTGTGCTTTCCCACTTTGAGGTTCCTGTGAAGAAAGCTGAGATGGATACTACTAAGGATTATTTTGGGAAGAACACTTTGCTGACATGTGATTATATTGTCAATGTTCCTGAGGATAAACCTGGTTCATCTAGGAAGCAGCCAGTCAATAGCAAAGTCAGGTCATTGGTGCAGAAAGGAGAGATAAAGGATGTGGAGATCCTTCGATTTAATTCTCGCCTTCATGAGGTTGAAGCTGAGCGGGATGCTCTCAGATCTAAACTAGCCAAGGAGAAGGAGAAAAATGAAGGTGTTCTTCAACAAATGATTTCTCTCCTTCAAGCCAAGACCCCAACCTCATATGCCCCTTCCCAACCTTAGGAATTCCACAGCTACCAAAACCCCCTCATTTCCCACTTGTTCTGTTTCTGTTTTTGTTATTTTTGCTCATGGTAGTGACTGCTTTAGTTTTTTTGTATGGTGCTTGAATTGCGTGCTAATCAACGAATTCTGCTGTTTTTGTTATTGACTTGTCTCAGTTTCTTAGATAGCTTATATTTATTTGTTTCTTTTGATGATTAATCATGTTTGCACCTGAAGTAGCCTCAATGGCCATGAGTAATTATTAACAACTCTGGTAAGTTTATCATTTTGCAACTTTTCGATGATGCCAAAAGGGGGAAGATATGATATGTGATTTTTCAAAATTTCCAAAAAGTTGTGATAATTTACAACCTAATGAACCTGGCCTCTCCATGATAAATGCTACAAAGTGTTTGAAATTTATACATGGTTGAGCACAGAGTTTGTCATCAAAAAGGGGAAATTTGTTGACCCAGGTCACTGCATGGTTTTGAAGATTGACAAATGCCTACCCAGTTGAACCAGGTCCATCAGGGCAAACATCTCGAACGAACCAATTGGAACAGGAACCGTACATGCATAGAAGATAAACACGATCTGTGAATTATCCATGAACTAAGAGGTTGTCTCCTAATGAGAAAAGGTTGCAAATTAATAAGGGGTTAGAGTTCGAGTTCAGCAAGGACAGAAATAAAGGAAGGAAGTTGAGATAAACACAAACTCTTCCACCAAGGAAGAGTTGTATTTGAACTAAACAAGAACATCTCAACTTCTGGTGCTATATAATATTGAAGTATTCTCACAAAGACAGAATTGAAGCAAGAACTGAAGGCAAAATTACCAGAGAAATTTTGCAAGCAGAATCCTTGTGTGACACAAAGGCTACTGACCAGCTAGAAGAACCAGTTTCATCTGTTTGTCTTTCGAGTCTAGTTGGTTGTAGTAGGTGATTTAATATTTTATCTTTCAGCTTTATTAGACGCAATTGTAATAGGTACACATTGTTCAAGTTAGAGTTAACTTGAAGCTTGTCGCAATTAGCTAGAGGCTAGTTTGCTACAAAGGGATTAGAGTTAGTCCTTAGGTTTACAAAAGAGTTTATTTTTTAAATGTTGTTTGGCTCACAGTTGTAGTGAAGAGTTTGGAAATATCCTACTGAGGAGTAGGTCGTGGTTTTTTTACCTTTTGAGCTAGGTTTTTTCCACGTAAAAATCTCTGTGTTTTTACTTTACTGCATTTATTATTCTGCACCAGTAGAAGTTGGAACACCAAGAAGAACCAGGTTCTTCTATTGAGACAAATCTCGAAATTGGACACCACACAAATCACCCCCCCTCTTGTGTGGTATTGACATATAAAACATCAATACCTAACTTTGTATTTGTGCAGGCCTAGGGGACGATGTTTAGATGAGGTCACCCCCACCTGGTGAGGAAGAAACCTCAAAACCCGCCAAAGACAAGAAGAGGAAGAAAGAGTCACCGACGAACTCCCCAAAGCCGAAAAAACTAAGGTTCGAAAGCCTAAGGTCGATACGGTGGCCTTATCTCCAGAAACTGTAGAACGTCTTCGCACTGAGGACGAAGAGGAAGAAGATGCTGAGGGCGAAGATGACCGCCCATTAGTGATTCAGAGAAGAGGAAGCACTGATACTTCAAAGGCTGCTGAATCGAAGGCTACTGCTGTGGTTCAATCTCAAGCCGAGGAGGTCCCTGAGGGGGGATCGAGCAAATTCCTCGAGCCAACCAGTGACAAGGAAACACCTTACATCATAGGGAACTTGATCGATGAAGTCGAAGAGCCCAATCCCGAGGTGCCTCGAAGGCGAGAGAACACCCCGATTGAATCATTCAGGGTGATTGATGTGGATGAACTTCTCCAGGCCCGTTGTTCTCTGTAGGGAAGATGCGGGATGCCCAAGATATGAAGACTCCCGATGTGGGAACATCCCATGGGGAGGACGACATATTTAGAGAATGCTTTTCCGGAATCGAAGAGGGCCTCGATCTTGATGCCTCGTTCATTTTCGAAGAGGCTGAGAAGCTTCGAAAGCAGGTAAACTTTGCCTTAACAATTAAAATTAGAGTTCGGTTTTTGTCTTTCTGACTCCCTTTCTTCATGATAAGGCCGTGATGCTCTATGAACGAGCTTTATCCAAGTCTCGGGCTGAGCTTGCCCGTTGTGAAGAAGAGCTCAGGAAGCTCATGTAAGAGATGGACGAACTCAAGGCTCTCTATGCTAAAAGAGAGGGGGAACTCAACAATCTTTGAGCAAGTTCGGAGGAGGCTTCCCAAGAGCGGGTCAAGCTCGTTGAACAGGTAACATAGCCTTTGTGGGTTTACTTTGTATCTTCCTTGCTTCAGTGCCTAATACTTTAATTTTGCAGCTTCATCAGAGGGCTGATCTGGTGGAAAAACTTCGGGAGGACCTTAAGAACAAATAGGCTGAAACCCTTGGGTAGAAGCAAAATATGGACCGTCTAGCCTCCGAGAAGGACACTCTTTGGGAGAAACTGCCTTCAGTCGAGCACCAGCTTCAGAGTGAAAAAGAGGAGAGCCGTAAGTTTAAGGAGCTTCACACTGAGACGACCACAGAATTAGCTAGGGTCAAGTCCAAAGCTGATGCATTCGTGTCCTCTTATCAAACTGATGTTGCTGCTGCTAATGCTCGGGATCGGGAGATCTCTATTGCGACTGAGCTCAAGTTAACATGTACCAACAATCACGCCAAGCTGGAGTCTCGAAGACATACTCTCGAGGAGGTGCACACCAAAGGCTTCGACCTTTCTACCGAAATCGAGAAGGTAAAGGCCTTGGAAGAAGAGGCAGCTGCATTGCTCTCCATTGACGAAGATTCTGCCAGCGGCTCCGAGAGTGAGGGAGACGAAGGTGAAGTCCCCGAGGAGGAGGAGGAGGAGGAGGAGGATAAGGCCCCCGAAGATGAGGCTACCGAAGATGTAGCTCCATTGGATACTGCCTTCGAGCAAATGACCCCGAAAGTATATTAGGTTTTTTTGTTTTCTTTCGTTTGTGTAATACCTTCTGTATATAGCAAAGAAAGGAATTTCCTTCATCTTCAATTTTTCTTCAAAGTTTACTTGATTTTTGATGCTATAATATTTGAGTGTTGGTTCAAATTCGGGGCAGAGTAAACCCTCGAGTTTTCTGTTTTGATCAACGATTGATAATAGGTTTCCACCTAAGGTTCGATCTTTGAGCTGGGTTTTAGCTCGGGACTTTTGAGTCCGAGCTAGGTAAGGTCTCGAGCATGGTGTGCTTCGGCATTTAAGCTCTTTAAGTATTGGCCCTTATGATTTAAAATATCGGCCCTTAGGCTCTAAAATATCGGCCCTTAGGCTATTTAGATTGGCTCTTAGGATCTTTTAGGTAGGGCCAATTCGGCATCTAAAATGGCTATAGTTTTTCCCTCTTTCTGGCTAAAGACTTAGTAGAATTTTTGGTATGCCTTAACATGTATGTTTTGTATTCATGTTTGATTTTTTGGAGGTTCGATTGATTGGATCCTCGTTTAAAAGTCGATATGTAATGATAACTGAATACCTCTTGAGGTTTTTTCAAAGGCTGGTATTATGGAAGCCTCCACATTATTCGAGGGATAATTTTATCAAAGCCCTTTATAATTTGCTTTTGCCGAGGGTAGCCTGGTTTAACCGGTTCTCCGAAGTATTTGAAGGCTTTTAGTTTTTATGGCGGAAGTCGGACGTCTCCGAGCCGCATTATTTCGGCCGTAGCCTTTTCATATGACCGTAGTCTTTTATATGGCGTAGCCTTTAGTCCCCGAGTGTGGTGGCCTTGGACTTAATATTACGGGGATGCCTCTTTGAGGTCTTATGAGTTCATGTATTCCTCATTGAGGTCTTATGAGTTTGAGCATGCCTCTTTGAGGTCTTATAGGTTTGAGTATTCCTCTTCGAGGTCTTATAGGTTTGATTTTTCGATGACTCGATATGTTGACTGTCAATGACAGTCCCCGAGTATTCGGATGCATTTGAGGTTTTGGCCCTTGAGCCGTTTCATGTAGAAATATAAATGCAAAAATGGTAGACTTCTTTTTGGACACAAAGTGTTTTGATATAATGACAGTGCTTCTTTGAATGATTGATACATGCATACATGTTTTGTCGTTGAGGGCTCGACTGCTTTATACGAACACAGTTCATTTGATCGTTTGGCCCATTACATCATTTTCCTATCGAGGCTCTCTTGACATGAATTGTTTTCTTTCAAAAATATAACCTCCGAGGGTGATGCTCCCCAGTATTCGAGGTTGATTGAAAAGAAGCCTTGAATACTTGTTGAGTTTTCCTTAGGTAGAATATATGTGTTTCCTCGGTAAAAACCTTTTCGGTAAAACCCATTTGGGATAAAACTCGTTCTAAGAGAAAAAGAGTGCAATGCATGCTTTAAAACCCAAGGTCTTCGAGCTGAAGGATGCTTCGATATATCCAATCGAAAACCTGTATGGAGTTAGTATGGGATATAAATGAAAAGGGGATAAGGTCATACCTCAGCAGTAATAGAGTTTGAGCACTGATATATTCTAATTATTTTGTAGTTGCTCGCCTTCAATTGTGCTAAGTTTGTAGGATTCTTTGCCCACAACTCCGAGGACTCGGTACGGTCCTTCCCAATTAGGGACTAATTTCCCTTCATTTGAGTCTCGATTATTGAGGGTGACTTTCCTTTGAACTAAGTCCCCGACTCTGAAGCAGCGAAGGTTCGTCCTTCTGTTGTAGTACCTCTCGATCCTTTGTTATTGAGCGGCCATTCGGACTAATGCGGCTTCACTTTTTTCATCTAGTAGATCGAGGGAAGTATTCATGGTTTCGTTGTTTGAATCCTTAGTGGTATGCTGAAACTTGACGCTCGGTTCCCCGACCTCGACTAGGATCAATTCCTCAGACCCGTACACCAAAGAAAATGGGGCCTCCCCCGTGATTGACGTTGACGTCGTTCGATACGCTCATAGCACCTCGGGTAATACTTCTCTCCATTTCCCCTTCGCATCATCTAACCTCTTCTTTAAGTTTTGGATAAGCCTGACCATTTGCACTTGGGCGATAAGTTGCTGATAAAATCCTTTTGGTTTTATGGTCTTCGAGGAATTTTATTACTTTGTTGCCGATGAACTGCTTCCTATTGTCGCATGCTATCTCGGCGGGTATCCCGAACCGGCATATAATGTGGTCCCATGTGAAGTCAATGACTTCTTTTTCTCTTATCTTCTCGAAGGCGTGTGCTTCTACCCATTTCGAGAAGTAGTCAGTCATAAACAAAATAAACTTAGCTTTACCTGGCGCCGTTGGTAGGGGCCCGACGATGTCCATCCCTCATTTCATAAATGGCTACGGGGATAGAACTGAATGGAGTTGTTCACCGGGCTGATGGATCATTGGTGCGAACCTTTTACATTTATCACACTTTCGAACGAACTCCTTAGTATCTTTTTCCATGCTATCCCAGTAATACCCCGCTCTGATCACCTTTTGAACCAAGGAATCTGCACCGGAGTGGTTTCCACAAGTGCCTTCGTGGATTTCTCGTAGTACATAATTAGTGTCCCCCGGTCCCAAGCACACTTCCAGTGATCAGTCGAAGGTCCTTATATATAATGTTCCATTTTCATCGAGTGAGAATCGAGCTGCTTTGGCTCGGAGGGCCCTCGATTCTTTTGGGTCCGAAGGGAGCTTCCCATGCTTCAAGCATTCGAAGTACTTATTCCTCCAATACCATATTAGACTTGTTGACTTTATTTTGGCATGGCCTTCTTCGACCACTGACCTCGATAATTGGACTACAGTCCCCGGGACGATATCATCTTCTTCGACCGATGACCCCAAGATTTGCAAGAGCATCGACCTTGCTATCTGTTCTCGAGGTACATGGACCAGTGTCCACTCTTTGAAGCAATGCAAAGTCACTTGAAGTTTGTCTAAGTACCTTTGCATTCTATCTTACCGAACCTCGAAGCTCATGTTTACTTGGTTTACTACCAAAAGAGAGTCGCACTTTGCCTCGATGACCTATACTCCCAGGCATTTGGCTAGTTTGAGACATGCAATCATGGCCTCATACTCGGCCTCATTGTTAGTCAATTTTGAAGTTTTTATAGACTGTTTAATGATGCTTCCCATAGGCGATTTTAGAACTATACCGAGCCCGGACTCTTTCACATTCGAGGCACCGTCTGTAAAGAGGGTCCATACTCCCGATGATGTGCCCGTTTTTAGCAAGAGTTCCTTTTCTACTTCGGGCACGAGAGCAGGCGTGAAATCAGTCATGAAGTCTGCCAAAATTTGAGACTTGATGGCCATTCGGGTTGATATTCGATATCATATCCCCCAAGCTTGATGGCCCATTTGGCCAATCGGCCCGATAATTTGGGCTTATGCAAGATATTTCGAAGTGGATATGTAGTCAATACACATATAGGATGGCATTGAAAGTATGGTTTTAATTTTCTAGATGCACTTACTAATGCAAGAGCTAACTTTTCTAGATGTGGGTACCTGGTTTCGGCACCTCCTAGGGTCTGACTTACATAATAGACAGGAAATTGTGTACCTTACTCTTCTCGAACCGACACGCCACTTACCGCTACCTCGGACACGGCTAAATACAAATATAGTGTTTCATCCTCCTTCAGAGTATGAAGCAAAGGCGGGCTCGAGAGATACCGTTTTAATTCTTCCAAGGCTTGTTGACACTCCGGAGTCCATGCAAAGTTGTTTTTCTTCTCGAGTAGAGAGAAGAAATGATGGCTCCGATCTAAAGACCTTGAGTTTCATGTTGTACTTCCTTAAGATATAGAACGTTGCTTGCAAATGGGTCAAATGGTCCTCTGCGCGTAGGGACTTAACTAGCATGTCATCAATATAAACTTCCATAGATTCGCCTATTTGGTGTTCGAACATTTTATTAACTAAGCGTTGATATGTAGCCCCTGCATTTTTTAGCCTGAAGGGCATTACATTATAGAAATATGTACCATACTTCATGATAAACGAAGTCTTTTTCCTGGTCCTCCGGGTTCATTTGAATTTGATTGTACCCAGAGTAGGCGTCGAGAAAAGCAAGGATCTCGTGGCCAGTCGTAGCATCGATCAGACGGTCGATGTTAGGCAGTGGGAAGGAATCTTTAGGGAATTATTTATTTAAATCTTTGTAGTCTACACACATTCTAACTTTATTTCCCTTTTTAGGGACTACCACTACATTAGCTAGCCATTCGGGATATTTTACTTTCCTAATAGATCATATTTTGAGAAGTTTGGTTACCTCGTATTTGATGAAGTCATGTTTTACCTCAGATTGAGGTCTCCTCTTTTGCTTCACTGCTTTAAATTTGGGATCGACACTTAGTCGATGGGTGGTTATCTTCAGTTTGGATCCCTGTCATGTCTAAATGGGACCAAGCAAAGCAATCAATGTTATCAATAAGGAATTGAATGATTTTTTCCCTGAGTTTGGGTTTTAATCCCATTCCCAAGTATACCTTTTGTTCCGGATGATTGACTAATACCACCTGCTCGAGCTCCTCGATAGTAGAATTTGTCGCATTTGACTCCTCGGGGGCGACAAAGCCTCGGGGGGTAAGGAAATATTCATCGTCCTCGATCATCTAATCCTCGATCACCTGCTCCTCGGGCTCAGCTGAGGGCACGGGCTATGATTTCTATTTGTCTACCTATTTGTCCTTCCTTTTCCGATATAGATGGTGTCGATGTTGGTGCCAAGTCGTGCACTGATAACATCTCTTTGGCCGCATGCTGCTTTTCATATATTGTTTCATTCCATCCTTTGTTGGGAACTTCATCATTTGAAGAAGGGTTGATGGCTCTGCCATCATGCTATAGATCCATGGCCTTCCAAGTAGAACATTGTACCTCATATCACCTTCGATGACATGGAATTTGGTGTCTTGTATGGTTCCGGCCACGTTTACGGGGAGGATGATTTCTCCCTTCCTTGTTTAACTCGCCATGCTGAATCCATTCAAAACTCTAGAGGCGAGTATGATTTGGTCGAGCAGCCCGAGCTTCTCCACGACCCTTGATCTGATTATATATGCTGAGCTACCTGGATCCACGAGAACACGTTTAACTTGAACTTTATTTAAAATGATAGAAATTACCAGTGCATCATTGTGAGGCTGATATAAGGCCTCGATGTTTTCCTCGCTGAATGTGAGAGTGTCCTCGGGCATGTATCCTGAGTCCGTTTCTCCTTTGTGATAGATAATTTGGTACGTTTGAATATGGGCCCCTGTGGGACGTCGACTCCGCCGATGATCATGTGAATGACATGTTGGGGCTCTTCCGGTTCATTTTTCCTATTTATATCCCTTTCTCGAAAATTGTTCTTGGCTCGGTCGTTGAGAAACTCTCGGCCATTCGTTGAACAATCGGGATACCTCCTCTCTAAGCTGCCTGCCAGTACTCGGTCCTATGACCATGAGTACCACGATACTTTCACATTAAGTTAGGGTTCCTCTAAGAATGATAGATCTGTATGGGCTTGGGCAATCTGGTGTCTCTAATTTTGCCAATGGCTGAGACGATGCCTGAGGCATCGACGCTGAAGGTGTATTATGATTATCGGGGTGCCTCCACCGACCCCGAGTGCCTATCGAACCCAGTCTTACTCATGAGTCCCCGGGAATTCTGACCTCGATCTGTTCTTCGATCATTTCGAGGTATGCTTCGCCTTGGACAAAGTTTCCCCAAATTTCTTCAATAGTACAGACTCGATTTCGTCGTCCATCAAATCATTCCCCTTTATACCACAAGTATATGTGGTGATGTGCTCGTTGCGATCGGTGGTCCCGTTGTATTTCGGGATGTCTGGCATCCGAAACTTCTTCGGAATGGGCTTCGGAGCTGCACTCGGGGGGAATGGTTATTGTACAAACTTCTTCGAATCCAGTCCCTTCAAAACCAGAGGTGCTCCTGGTATCTAGTCGACCCTCGAGTTGTAGGTTTCCACTTTCTTATCGTTGTACTCAATCCTTTTTTCTTCCGACTCAATCCTCTTAGTGAGTTCCTCGAGCATTTTCATGATGATGGGGTTAGTTCCCGACCCATTGTTGCTTGATCTCTCTGGGGTTGCTTCCACTCGAGGAGTTGTTTCTGGTCCTGCTCCGCTGGGGGTCTTTTGCTGACTCTGCAACTGAGCGATAGCAACTTGTTGTGCTTGCAACATTTCAAAAATTACTTGTAGACTGACTTCTCTTTCTTCTCGAGTCTGTGTCCTTTGTGCGTCAGGTTGGTCCCCTCCGCATACACTTCCTTCAATATCAGTGCCCAAGTCGACGTGCAAAGCAATGTGTGAACCAACGTCAACAGGGTTTGGTGCTGGTGCTACTCCAGGGTTAAACGGTGGCACACCGGTCCCTGAAGTTGTTTCATTATTTTCTCCATGGAATCCGAGGCCGTCGTTTCCATGTACTGGTACGTTTGTTGAGTTATACATATTTTAATCCTGAAATCAAAGAATCTTGGACAAGAAAAAGTGTGAAGAATAACGTGTGTTATCAGAAAACTAGCACTAAAATAATCACTATTACCTTTAGCCCCACGGTGGGTGCCAAACTGTTTACCTCGAAAATAGTGGTACAATTATATTTGATTCGTGGTTCTAAAAATATGTGATTTATTCCAATACTAGTAAATAAACAAGAAATATTAAGTGTAAATGAGAAAAAATGATGAACCAAACCAGTGTTGTCAAAAGAATAGGGACCTCGAGTTCGATAGCCTCGGAGGGTCTCGAGGTGAGTTAAGAGAAATAAAGTATGAACAATAAATTAAGAACAATAAAGCTGAAGAACAATTGTTGAGCACAGTAAACGAGAAAAGCAGAATAAAATGTTCTTATTGCAGTGAATTGATCATTTTACAAATGATTGGGGTACCTTTTATATAGGAAGGGAAAACCCTAATATGGTAAATTTCTAATTATGACAAAGAATTCTATTGGTACAGCTGTATAACAACCTAGTACGGACTTGTACTAACTCGTACAAATCTGTGATGACCCAAAAGGTCATCTTGTGTAATTTTAGCTAAATCTGTGTTCCGAGGCCGTGAAAACCTCCTTATACCTCACCTCAATTTGTGTGCGTAGCCCGGGCGTATAGCCGGGAAGACGTTATGTGAAAGAAATGATAAAAATTATATTTTTGTGTTGAAATTTGAATAAAGTTGACTTTCGTCAACATTTTTGGTAAACTGACCCGAATCCGTGATTTTACGATCCCGGACGGTCCGTAGGAAAATATGAGACTTGGGCGTATGCCCGGAATCGAATTCTGAGGTGCCATGTCTGAGAAATGAATTTTTGAAGAAAATTATTTTCTAAAAAATATAAAGATTTTTGAAAATGAGATTTGATGTGAAACCGGGCCCGTATTACGGTTCCAGATCCCAGAACAGGTTCAATATGTCTTACATGTGTTATCTATGAAATTTGGTGAGAAACGGACTTAGTTTGACGTGATTCGGATCAAAAATGAAAAAATTAGAAGTTTTTGAAGTTTAAAGGAATTTCATTGAGTTTGAGGCTTAATTCGATGTTTATGATGTTATTTTGGTGTTTTGATTACTTGAGTAAGTCCGTAGGATGTTTATGAGGTCGTGTGTGTATTTGGTTTTGAGCCTCGAGGGCTCGGATGAGTTTCGAGTAGGCGTCGGAGTACATAAAGCCTTAGAAAATCTGGTGTATTTGCTGTCATATGGTGTCCAGGGATTTACCCTATGTGAACGCACAGGGTTATAGAGATCAGCGGGGGTCAGGGTCAATTTGTTCTGTGCGAACACACGAGACCTCATGCGAACGCACAGGGTAATCTGGGGAGGGGGTTGGGTAGTATTGTGCGAACGCATAGGATTAGGAGGGGCTGGGCAGACAAACACACTGTGCGAACGCACTAGTGTGTATGCGAACGCGGTGGGTAGACTAGGGTAACCTGTGCGAACGCAGGCCTCCTGCGGGGAAGGATTATGACATTACCATCTTATATCATCCGGGGAAGGCCAATGTGGTGGCTGATTTATTGAGCCGGAAGTCAGCCAGTATGGGTAGTCTTGCTTATTTATCAGTCGGAGAGCGACCGCTTGCTTTAGATGTTCAGCCTTTGGCCAACCGGTTCATGAGATTGGAGGTTTCTGAGACTGGTAGTGTTTTGGCCCATACTATGGCCCGTTCTTCATTGTATGATCATATCCGGGCCAGGCAATATGATGATCGTCATTTATGTGTTCTTAGAGATACGGTCCGGCACGGAGGTGCCAAGCAGGTCACAGTTGATGATGAGGGAGTTTTGAGGATGCAGGGTCGTATTTGTGTGCATGATGTTGATGGTATACGTGAGTTGATCTTGCAGGAGGCCCATATTTCCTAGTATTCCATTCATCCGGGTGCCGCAAAGATGTACCAGGACCTGCGGCAGCATTATTGGTGGCGGAGGATGAAGAAGGATATTGTAGAATATGTAGCTAGGTGCTTGAACCTTCAGCAGGTTAAGTACGAGCACCAAAGACCCAGTGGTTTGATGCAGTAGATTGAGCTTCCCGAGTGGAAGTGGGAGCGTATCACCATGGATTTCGTAGTTGGACTCCCACAGAATTAGAGGATGTTTGATGCGGTGTGGATTGTGGATAGGCTGACCAAGTCAACACACTTCATTCCTGCATCAGTTTCGTATTCTTCAGAGACGTTGGCAAAAATCTACATCAGGGAGATTGTTCGCTTGCATGGTGTGCCCGTGTCTATTATTTCTGACTGAGGTACTCAGTTTATATCTCATTTCTGGAGAGTATGTTAGCGTAAGTTGGGCACACGGGTTGAGATGAGCACAACATTTCATCCTCAAACTGACGGTCAGTTCGAGCGTATTATTCAGATTTTGGAGGATATGTTGCGAGCTTGTGTCATTGATTTTGGAGGTTCACCGGACCAGTTCTTGCCTTTAACTGAGTTTTACTACAACAACAGCTATCGGTCGAGCATTCAGATGGATCCGTATAAGGCGTTGTATGGTAGGCGGTATCGGTCGCCAGTTGGGTGGTTCGAGCCGATAGAGGCTAGATTGTTGGGTTCAGAGTTAGTCCAGGATGCCTTGGATAAAGTGAAGATTATTCAGGATAGACTTCGTACAACTCAGTCCAGGCAGAAGAGTTATGTGGATCACAGAGTTCGTGATTTGGCATTTATGATTTGAGACCGAGTGTTTCTTCGGGTGTCGCCCATGAAGGGCGTGATGAGGTTCGGAAAGAAGGGCTAGTTGAGCCCTAGGTTCATTGGTCCATTTGAGATTCTGGACAAGGTGGGAGAGGTGGCCTAAAGACTTGCTTTTCCACCTAGTCTATCAGTCGTACACCCAGTGTTTCATGTATCTATGATTCGGAGGTATATTGTCGATCCCTCTCATGTACTTGACTTCAATGGAGTCCAGTTGGACAAGGATTTGACTTATGAGGAGGAGCCGGTAGCCATATTAGCTCAGCAGATTCGTCAGTTGAGATCGAAGAGTTATCCTTCGGTTCGTGTTCAGTGGAGAGGTCAGCCTATTGAGGCAGCTACTTGGGAGTCTGAGTCCGATATGCGGAGCCGATATCCCCATCTTTTCCCCGATTCAGGTACCTTTCTATGTCCGTTCGAGGACAAGCATTTGTTTTAGAGGTGGAGATTGTGATGACCCAAAAGGTCATCCCATGTAATTTTAGCTAAATCTGTGTTCTGAGGCCATAAAAACCTCCTTATATCTCACCCCGATTTGCGTGCGCAGCCCGGACGTACAGCCGGGAAGCCATTATGTGAAAAATTGATAAAAATGATATTTTTATGTTGAAATTTGAATAAAGTTGACTTTGGTCAATATTTTTGGTAAATGGACCCGGATCCGTGATTTGATGGTCCCGGAGGGTCCGTAGGAAAATATGGGACTTGGGCATATGCCCGGAAACGAATTCCGAGGTGCCAAGTCCGAGAAAAGAATTTTTGAAGAAATTGTTTTCTGAAAAATATAAAGGTTTTTGAAAATGAGATTTGATGTGGAACCTGTGAAACCGGGCCTGTATTATGGTTCTGGAGCCCGGAACAGGTTCAATATGTCTTATATGTGTTATCTGTTAAATTTGGTGAGAAACAGACTTAGTTTGATGTGATTCGGATCAAAAATGGAAAAATTAGAAGTTTTTGAAGTTTAAAGGAATTTCATTGATTTTGAGGCTTAATTCGATGTTTATGATGTTATTTTGGTATTTTGATTACTTGAATAAGTCTGTAGGATGTTTATGAGGTCGTGTGTGTATTTAGTTTTGAGCCCCAAGGGCTCGGGTGAGTTTCGGGTAGGTGACGGAGTGCATAAAGCCTTAGAAAATATGGTGTAATTGCTGTCATCTGGTTTCCAGGGATTTACCCTATGGGAACACACTCAAAGGGGTGCGAACGCACAGGGTTATAGAGATCTGGGGGGTCAGGGTCAATTTGTTCTGTGCGAACGCACGAGACCTCATGCGAACACACAGGGTAATCTTGGGAGGGGGTTGGGTAGTACTGTGCGAACACACCCAACCAGGTGCGAACGCATAGGGTTAGCAGGGGGTTGGGGCTGGGCAGCAAAACACACTGTGCGAACGCACTAGTGTGTATGAGATTGCGGTGGGTACACTAGGGTAACCTGTGCGAACGCAGGCCTCCTGCTGCGATCGCACTGCTTTAAATTGCCCATCTATTTTAAAAACCAAAAACAGAACACTTACACGGGATTCCACCATTTTTTCATAAACCCATTCTTCTCCAAAGCTCTCAGGCGATTTTTGAAGCATTTCCGCACCATAATCTCTTAGGTAAGTGATCTTTAACTTGTTTTCTTCCATTTTCATCAACATTTATTAGATTCTAGGCCTAAAATCATGGAATTAAAGGTGGAAAATTGGGTTTTTGGGTAGAGTTAGGGCTTTTTGATTTTTTGAGAATTTGACCTAGTTTTGGGGTCGGATTTCAAAAGAAATTGTATATTCGGGCTCGCGGGAGAATGGGTGATCAGATTTTGGTCCAAATCTCGTGTTTCGACCAAGCGGGCCCGGGGTCGAATTTTGAAATTTTTGGAAGAATGTTTGGGAAATCTATAATTAGGCATTGAAATTGAATTATTGAGTAATTATTGATGTTATTGAGTCGATTATGTCTAGATACGATTGTTTCGGAGTCGGAGTCGAGAGAAAAAGTGGTGCTAGAGGCTTGATTTGCATTCTTGGAGCCGAGGTAAGTGTTTGGCCTAGCCTTAGCTTGAGGGAATAGGTGTTGAGTCATATGTGCTACGTGTTATTATCAGGTTCAATGTATAGGTGAGGTGACATGTACCTATACATTGTTGTCAAGCATTCCCGTGAGTCATTTCTTATGATATATGTGCTTTTCTTCGATATTCACTGTGTTATGAAGTAGAATTTCGTTTTGGAGATTATTCTGTTGTTGAAAATAATTGGTTGTGGACACTGTTGATTAGTTATTCGGACAGTGATCATTTGGTTATGTGGTATATTCAATGAGGTTGGTTATAACTGTGTCCTAGCCTCGTCACTACTTCACCGAGGTTAGGCTCGGCACTTACTCAGTACATGGGGTTAGTTGTACTGATGCTACACCTGCACTTCTTTATGTTGTGCAGATTACGGAGCCGGACCCAGTGGACATTGAGTGGGGGAGTATCCTTCAGTCCACGGCGACACCGAGGTAGTCCTGCAGGCGTCCGCAGGCCTTGGCATCACCTCTTATCCTTTCTTTTTCTCATTTTCTGTCTTATCCTGTAATTCCAAGACAGTTGTATTCACTTATTTCGGACTATTGTATTTAGCAAAATCTTAGACTGTTCGTGAAATTGTGACACCAGTTCTGGGGATATGTTTAAGAAAATTTCGTAAGATGTATTATTTAAGTTGTTGAGTTTCTTATCTTCCGCATTCTTATTTCTATTTGTTCTTGTATTTCACTTTTTAAATGCTAAATAACAAGGGATAAATCAGAATATCCAGTAACGTTGGCTTGTCTAGCGGGTTCAACATTAGACGCCATCACGGCCTGAAGGTGGGATTTCGGGTCGTGACAAAATCTTATCCCATAATTTACACCCTGATCCACGTGTCCTTGAGAGATTCCAGCTTTTCCTTGAGTGTCATCGAAATCGTATTGTCTCGAGGTAGACCGTGTCAGGCCCTCAATTTGCTTCCCGAGGTGCGCACATCCCGGCCAGACTTGACTCACTTCGGGTTTCCCGAACTCGAGCGCGGGGCATGATTAAGTACACACACAAATATTATAATTTGGACCACAAATTTTAAAAAAAAATATTTTCCTTTTATACTATGTTTTTGATAAAATAAGTTCACGTAAATTAGAACGAATGAAACATTTATTACTAGTGTTGGAAGTACATGACAACGACTTGTATTGTTTGTATAGATTTGTGATAAGGTTTTTATTGTTTCGGGTGGATGTCGTTACGTGTTGTCAATTCAAGGATTCATCCATATTCCCAATTGTCTATTTCAGGTTTAATGATATATCTATACTCTCTCCATTTTTGTTTACGTGATCCTTTTATTTTATTTAATTTTTTGAAAAAAAAAATTCTTAAATTTAGAAATAATTTAAATTACACCTACTATTTTATCCTTAATTTTTTAAAGATCACAAATTTAAAAAATCTTATAGTCACAAAAATATCGGTATGTTTAAGACTAAATTTCATAAGTCTATCTTTTTTTCTTTCTTGCTCTATATTCACGGCCCCATCAATTAGACTCACAAAAATTGAGATAGTGGGAATAGTAATTGGGAACTTTATACCGTATGCCCCTCTAATGAACACTTAACACTATATACCTCAGTTATAAAATTACATGTAGTACACATTAATTAATTACTTCACATGTTCAATTAGTCAAAGGACAATAACTACCTAACTATTTGGTCGCCTAAATAAAAGAAAATTATATATATGATGCAAATCTAAAATCTTACTACATCCATTTTAAACTTGGACATAAAATTAAAGAATAAAAAAATATTATCCATTAAATTAAACATTTCTTTTATTGTGGAAACCATTGTCCTTATTTTCTTGTATACAATAAAAAAGTATACAGTAAACTAGTCATTGTATACTATTAAAGTATGTTAATATTCCAAGTAAAACAATATATACAGAATAAATTAAAATAAAAGTATGTTTGATTTGAATATTGTATTCTAAATTAGAATATTGCGCTATCTTTAGTTTGAATACTATATTTCAAATTAAAATATTGGTATATTTGGTTTGAATATTGTATTCCAAATTAGAATATTGTGATATGTTTGATTTTGAATATTATATTCTTTATTGGAATATTATGGTAAGATGGTTTGAATACTATATTCTTCATTAATCTATTGTTATTTTGTTATGTTTAATTTGGTTTGCATAACATATCCCACATTAAAATATTAATGTATATTTGATTTGAATATTGTATTCTATTAGAAAATTGTGGTATGTTTAGTTTGAATATTGTATTCCAAGTTAGAATATTATGTCATGTTTGATTTGAGTATTGCATTTTTCATTAGAATATTGTGGTGTATATATTAGTTTGAATACTAGTATATTCTAATATGTCTTTTAGTTTAGATAATGTATCCCAAATTAAAATATTTTTACGTTACTTTTCTTTTTCTTTTGATTACATAGATAGAAGAGAAAAACAAAAAAGATGAAACACTTCATCTGACAAATAAATGGTAAAGAAGTATTGTCTGGTACATAACAAATGCTCCATTTTCATATTCTTCTTCCTTCTTCGTCCCCATGCCATAGAAGAATAGAGAGAGAGTTGTTTATTTAGAACAAGAGAAATTATTAGGGTTCAATTTTTTTTGGTGAAAATGTATAATCCTAATTCTGTGGGATGATGGAGTGTTTTAAGGAATTTATTAAGTTGGAGTGAAAGATAATCTAGTCCCTTAAAAGGTGGGATATGTTTAATGGCATATAATGATATTAAGGATTTAAGAAGTAAATAAAGTTTTATAAAGTAGGTATAGAATGTAAAATAACTATTTTAAAATTATATGGAGTTAACTGGTGTTTTTAATGGGTAGACCGTGTAGATTATCCATAGTAATTTACTTCTCTTCCAAATCAATATTTTAAAAGGCGAGGGCGAAAGACGAGACATTTTACCTAATACAGGGCGAGGCGAAAGCTTCGAGACATGGGGCGTAAGGCCCAAAGATCTTTAATTTTTTAGATTTAAGAATTAATATAGAATTATAATACAAAAAAAGATACATTAAAAGTTCAAAAAAACAAAAAGGAATTAAAGAAACTCATATAAAATAAAATATCTAGCATATTTTACAAGTATAATAATGCAATATTATTAAAGTTACTATGAAATATAAATTAACTACAACGTCTTAACTATCAAACAACTAAAAGTATTATTTCTTAAAGAATATTATCAAATTGTATTTCTTACCTCCTTAAAAGTAAATATTCAACAAACTTTATCAGGACTGTAATTTAAAATGTTAGTCCTTTACGAGTAAATATAAAATTATTTTTAGATATTAAAATAATTAATGTATGATAATATCGAGAAATATAGAACTAAGACATAGAAAATCTATCAAGTAAAGATATAAATTTTGGTTATCCATTTTCAGAAGAAATATTCAAATAATATTCCCTCTCACGATGTTCTCATTTAGTAATATGCAATACTATAGTTCGTTATTTGAGTTATTCACAATTTTCATATTCCTATAGATCAAAGAGTTTTAATCATTCATTTGTTAAAGAATTTTGAGAGTCAACAGTGATAATTAGTGAATTTAACACATAATTTTGCATAGGAACTGTTTTTCTGCGAGTCCCGAGCATTAAGCATTAGCCGTGTTTAAGGCTCACGGTTGGACACTTGGGGGCGTAAGCCTCACAGAACTAAGCCCCACACATGAGTCTCAAGATATTTTAGTAGTGCCTCGCCCCGAGACGAGTCCAAGAAAAACCTTTTAAAACACTGTTTGAAGCAAGTCCTCTTACTTGTCTGGGTCTTAAGATGGACAGGAGACGAGACGTTAATCAAGTGGAAGATCAAAATAAAATGAGCAAAATTCAGGTCAAACTTATAACACCCGTTAGGCCAAAATTACATTATACATTTTATAGCTCAAAAGTTATTTTAATGGCTAGCCACCGAACCCACAAGCACCTGATTGGGCGAAGACAACACTAATAAATTTTGTGAGGGACATACAACTGTTTCATTATTTTCTTGACAAGCTATAATCTTTTTTGGCTTACATAGTATCATCAAATTAAAAAGAAAAAGGAAACTTATGAAAAGATGAATACAATTCTGGTTATAATTTTTAAAATCAAATATGCAATTGGTCATTTGATTTTTCAGTTATGTCTTTGCAAGTGGTAGGGTACAACCATACAAGGCAGGAAGGTGGTGGAAGGTATATAAAAAACAGGCTGTCACTATTCGAAAAATATATAAAATAGACTCTTATTGTACAATTTATATACAATAGATTGTCACTATACAAAATAGACTATCACTATGCAAAAAAATATGCTAAATAGACTATCACGATACAAAATATACACAGAATAGACTGTCACTATACCAAAAATATACAAAATAGACTATCACTATACAAAATAGATTGTCACTATACAAAATATATACTAAATAGTCTGTTGTTGTACAAAATATATACAATAGACTGTCATTATATAAAATATATACTAAATAGACTGTCACTATACAAAATAGACTATCATTATACAACAAATATATAAAATATACTGTCAATATATAAAAAATATACAAAATAGACATTTCGGACTACTAGATGCAATAAGTTTGGACCGAAGGTCCATTTCGTATCAGTAAAAAAAAAATGGGCTATTAAAATTTTGAGGGGCTATGGAGAGTAGTTTTCTTAAATAAAATTTAGAGGATTACAAGCCCATTGAAACACAAGCGAAGCACTGATTTGAAATAAAATGAGTGGAGTATTATTTCAGTGTAATTTGAAGTTGAGATTTTTTCGTTCCTATACAATCTTTGAAACTTATTTATTAAAATTGTTCTAATTTTGTATATTACTCGCCCTAAACAAGGATTACTTACAAATTATATACATTCCACCTTAAAAGACTCCCAATTTATTAGTGCCTTAAATTAGGGGATTTAGTTACACAATTTCTTTTTTTTTCTGTCCTCCCTCAATTTTTCTATTCCCTGCTGCCTCTCTCCACCCAAATTCCCATAATTGAGAGCCAAAATTCGTGGGCAGTGAAGCCACACTTTAAAAGAAGATAATTCAGAACTTTAAAAGCAATATCCTTTCTCACAAAGTACGCATCTGAATGTTGCGTTTTTCCATAGTTGACATATCAGTTATTCCTTTTAATTGCAGAATTATTTTGCATTCCTTAGTTGCCAACATGGTCTTCCTTAAGAAATATAAATTATTTTTTTCATTGCACAATCCTTGCTTTTGTTAGCCGACTTATCTTTTTCCTTTTCACCTAGTTCATCCCAGAAATTCGGTAATTGTGCTATTCTCCATGTCCTTTTTCAAAGCTTCTGTAACAGTGGTGAATATCACAAACATGACATATATATCAATGATCTCGAGATTAGTTGGAGTTAAAGCGTAAGTAGAACAGAGAGATGATACCTTTGTATGGTACATCATACAAATTAAAAAATAAACTTCGTAAAAATTTAATATAAGTTTGATACATCTACAACATCATATAAACTAGAAATAAATTTTATACAACTAATTATACAATATACAACTTATTTATAACTTATGTACAACTTTCATGCACACTAAAAATAAATTTCATACAACTAACTATACAGTATACACTTATTTATAACTAATCTACAACTTATTTACAACTTTCATACATTATTTCTACCCAGTTAAATATAACTATAATATCATACAACTTAAATATAATTTTTATACACATTTTATAAATACTAAAGATAAATTTTTATACAAATTTTACATTTACAACATCATATAAACTAAAAATAAATTTTATACAACTAATTGTACAATATACAAATTATTTATAACTTATCTACAACTTTCATACATACTAAAAATAAATTTCATACAACTAACTATACAATGTACACTTATTTATAATTAATTTACAACTTTCATACATTATTTCTACCTATTTAAATACAACTACAATATCATACAACTTAAATACAATTGTTATTCAAATTTTGTACAATATGTTTTTTGTATATTTTATATCTGATTTGTATATATTTTGTATGTGGTGTGCGTTTCTTCCTCTCTAAAATTTCAATCAAAACTTTCTCTCTTAATACAATTTTGATACATGTCAACAATTTTATGTATAAACATAGTATTGATAACTTAAATACAAATTTATACAATGATTCATATATTATACAACTATTTTTCAACTTTCATACAATATTCAAATAAAAAAAATATAACTATAACATAGTACAATTCACATACGATTATACTACAACTTTACTACAATTTCGTAAGTATATTGTATGTTATGTGTTCTTCTTCTTCTTCTTCTTCTTCTTCGTCTTCTTCTTCTTCTTCTTCGAGTTTCAATATGAAATTCAGCCAAAATCAAGTCTAACCTTCACCAAAAATCCTCAAAATTGAGATATAAACTCCAAATAATATTCTAAATTGTTTGCAATAACACACAATCCAAATAATAATGGTTTCTGAAAACTCAAATTCGATTCAAATATTCAAAGTTTTTTAATGGCTGTCAATGGTGGAAAGTCAAACACCTGCAAAATTTATTGATTGAGAATTTCAATTTGAAAACCTATTGTGCAATATGAAAGAAAATTGCTAAGTTAAAACGATTGAAATCCATTGTTGAATTTCATTAAAACTATATACAACTAAAAAAACAAAGAACGCCAAATGAAGAAATAATGGAGGAAAAACATAGAAGGAGAGTAGAGAGACGAAGAGAGAGAGAGAGAGAGAGAGAGAGAGAGAGAGAGGGCAAGTATATAAGGATAAAGAAATAAATGATATTCCTTATTTAATTCCTAATATAAAGGGATACTTATTTAAAACTTATTTATATGTAACTGGTAAAAAAGTTAAAAATAAAGTAGAAAAAGTAATAAAGTTTCAAATAATTTTGTATAGGAAGGTAAAAATCCCAAGTTTAAGAGAGGTTAGAAGTCTAAAAGTGAAATTGTTTAGACTTAACTCAAAGGGAATGTGCATCCATTGGGCTGGCTTTAGATCAATCTGATGATGAATCGGCCAGGCTTTGGTAGCCTGAGCCCAATATTCAAGGCTTTTTTACATGCTTGATTATTTTTTAACTATTATTTAAAAAGGGATTTTTACACAAATAGCCTATCATATTTATTGTTTACTTTTTCTAGCAGTATACATAGATTATACAATTGAATATACATATTTAATACATAAATTATGCATATATTATACATCCGCTGGCTATTTTTTGGTTTAAGCAATTGGATGGACGACTATTTGGGTTAATTCTTCATTTAAAAAATAGTATTATTTATTGTCTATTTTATAAAGAGCACTTTTGTTTTTTATTATTAGCATATTATAAAAATTAAGCTCAACATTAGTAAGTTAACTGACGAATTAATCATAGGAAGTACTTTTTTAGTCCACCTCCATTCTCCCTTTCCAACATTCATCTTCTTCACTCCATTTTTGAAAATCAAGGAGAATATGTTGAATGCCACCTAAATTCAAGATGTATTAATTTATACGTCTTTTATACTTTGTATATCAAGTATCACTTTAATTCAAAATATATTTTATGTATATAATTGTTGTATATTTATTTGTAAAGTGCCATCTCATTTTAAGATTTGTTTTTCATGTATATTTCAAATATATTTTATATGTCAAGTGCCATATAATTCAGGATGTATTTTTTTATGTATATTATTTTTTTTGTATATTTATATGCCATCTTAATTAAATTTAAGAGATATTTTTTATGTATATTTCATATGTCTAAGTGTCATCTTAATTACAGATGTATTTTTATGTATATTTTTTGTATATTTTATATGTGTTAATTAATGTATATTTTTTTTATATATGTTTTGTATATATTATTATCGAAGTAAGACCTTTATGTTAAGAAAGGAAGAAAGAAGGAAGATAAAAACTTAAGAAAGATAATTAAAATGAAAACGAATGAAACAAATTTAGAAAGTAATAGGCTTCGGCAGGAAAAAAAATTAAGAAGATGAAAAAAAAGAAGAAGGAAAGCTAATAGATAAAGAGAAAAAAAGGCATGATTTTTGTACAAATAATTATTGATTTTCCATTCAAATTGTTTATGTTTAAGGATTAATAACTAATATTCCTATTCTAATGGAACTGTGTGCTACAAATATAAATATTTTCCTGCCACGAATGTAATATTGGGTTTCATACTAAGAATTTAATATATTTCCTTAAAACTGTGATAATTATGTAAAGGTCCCAATATTTAATTCGTATATTTAGCCCAAAATATTTAGTCTTTTTCACTTAGCTTACACATTTTTGTTAAGGGGAAATAATGAAATATATAAATTATATACCACAACTTTTTTATTTTTGGAACACCTAAGAATATATATTTACTCCATATCTGCCCAAATCAATCAACTATTAGGGATGTTATCCGAATATCAGACGGAAAAACATAGAGTACTAAACTTTTCATCTACACTTGCTATGTGGTATTGAAAAGTGTTCAATTTGCCATAATAACTGATCATCTCGTATTTGCTATTGTTATTGACAGCGCTCCAGCACAAACAAAATGAACTCTCTGTCCAAATTCTTCGAGAATAAAATATTCAAATTTACTACTCAACTTTTGATTATAGTATAACCCTCAAGTTGGAATTTCATTTGGGGTCAAAGGCATACATAAAACTTTTTCCTAACAACACAGTAAAATTAGACCAAATATTTGAAAGAAAAGCAAAACTGAACAATTTTGAATAATATATGAACAATTTTGCCCCTTCTCCTAAAGAGATTACTCCAACTTTGGGATAAGAGGGTGTTGGAGAAATCTTCAAAACCAACTGTGAAGTGAAGTTGTCGATTTTGTATATTTGCTATTGGGTTGGATTAAAAGGGAGTGACTACTATCTTTATCCGTAAAACGGTACAGTTGAATTGATAACGTGGTTTATAGATAAGCGAATCGATTTGATCCCAAAATGATAAACAAATTAAATAAAATGCAAGACTTAGCGTTAAAATTGAGATAAAACAACAAATAGCTTGGTTCCGGAAGCAGAGTTTCCGAAGGCAGTAATAAGAATATCAATAGACAAGAAATAAAGTACTATTGAGCTTTTGAATAGTATGTAGCATAAGTTTGTCAGAAAATTCGTGTCCCTTACACTGGCTGTTGAAATCACAATTTATAGCAAGCTGCACCTAGGGAACAAAGTCCTAGGATCAAGCCCCTCTTAAATGACAATTATGGGGGCCATTGGTGAATGTGTAACGGCAGACCATGAATGCCAAAATTCTCTATAACGGATTTTGTATTTAATATTGAAGAATATTCTTCATTGAATGCTATCAGGTATCAAACGTTTGTTTGTCTTCATTAGTAATATTCCCTTCGGGGTCTTCCCGGTGCCAACCGAAACTGCTGTCCCCTGTCTTGGTTTCTTCTTGCCTCGCTTTCCATCTACCTCCGGTTCCACGTATCACTTTATTATTCGAGTATTTAATACAAACTGAATTTACCCTATACAGATAGTCCCCCAGCTTTCTGGTGGCACATCTTTGTGTCATCGGGAAGTTGGTGAAGATACCTTTCTTGGCATGAAATTTTTTGATCCCCTCTGACAAGTTTTTGATGCTTGATTAGACGCAAGTCTCGCTGCATTTAATGCCCCGAACACGCGTCACTCCATGATTTAGCAATACTTTTGCCGATTCTCGAGGTAATCATGATCATGATTTTAGCCGCCTATTCCTTTATTTATATGCCTCATTCTTCTTATTTTACACTTCACAATTTTTTAAAACTCTCAACTTCTTTGCACTCAACTCTTTCTTTCTTTTAATCTTCTTCTTCAAAGAACTCTTATTATCTTCTGCTAATCATGGCCTCCTCCTCCAAGAACTCAAGCTCTCTAAAAATAAAGAAAGCACCAATGATGTTGTCCCTCATATGGTGAGCACCATCATTCCTAGAAGGCTCAGTACAACCAAGGATTTTGAAGAGAAGTTTCCTTCTACCAACTCTCGTACATGGGCTATTAACGCGTACCCCTCTTCCATCCGTCCTTCTAACATTACTATCGTGAAGGAAGATTGTGATTTCCATGATCTGAACATCATCGTTCCCGATCTGGCAGAGCGAGTAACCTCCTCTAGAAAGGGGGTTACGTATGTTTACACGTACCCCTTCACTTTGGGCCCATTCTCATTGAGCCGGGGACTTGGCCCCGTAATCTTGGAGTTCTGCTACAGGTATCAAGTTTGCTTGGCACAGATGATCCCCCCCGTGGGTGGACAGTAGCCTGTCTACGGAAGCTATGCCAGGATATGGGGGAAGAGCTCTCCTTGGCTCACATGATGAACCTGTACTCCCCCAAGATTTTTTGTAGGGGAGAAATAAATTTTAGCAAACTTGCCACCATACTTTGCTTACCAATATGGATGATGACAAATATCGTGGAAGGATGGAGTGGTTCGTTGTCGTTGCCACCAGGGATATCATCCCATCCACAATTCTATCTTTCCCTGAGTTATGGACTCGTACACGTAAGTTCAACGTCTGTCTTTTCTCTGATGAAAGGTTGTTTGATGTTGTTACTGATCCTTCTCTTTCTATGATTTCAACAACTCGGTGGACACCACCAAGGTTTGAAGGATTTTACCAGTGGGTCCAAAAGGTTTTTGATATTACCACGCTCGATACCCGCCGGTGGAAAGAACTGGCCCTCAAATATGGGTGGAAGGCCAAAAATCATGGTAAGTTGATTCTCGAAACTAATCTTGTTTTTACCTCGTGTATAAGAAAATTGGTTAACTTATTTTTCCCTTGAATTCAGGTCTTCCGCAGGGCTCTGTTACCATCCCCGAGGAGGACATTTTGGCTGATCCCGCAGAGGCTGCGAGGTTGCTGAAAGAGGCCTTCACTTGAATAGGCGCCATCGGACCCGCTTCTGGTGCAGGTGCTTCCTCTTATAGTCCCCGATTGGATAATAGGTAACCAAAAAGGCGACGTTCTCTGTCGATCGAGGGAAAAAATATAAGGGTGAAGAATGTCACGTCCGAGCCATCCACAACCACTGTGGTGATTGATGATGATGGGGAAGCCAGTGATGAAGAAGCTTCCCTACAGAGTAGACATCGATCTTTATCAGCTCAATAAACTTCTCAATCGGAAGATCTTGTAATGCCAACCGAGGACGACGTCCAAACACTCTGGGGAAAGTGTGACTTAGTGGAGAATGACAATTCTCGCTTTTGAGTACCATTCGCTGCTCCCGGTATTGTGAGGCTTAGTACCGAGCCTCTGCCGTCTTTGGTTGATGAGAAACCAACAACCACCACTGATTTTACTGCAGCTGCTTCTTAACCCATAACGCCATCGACTTCATCTCCTTCTATGCTAGTCATACCTTCATCACCAATAACTGCTACATCACCCCCACCAGACGCAGACACCCGAGAGGAGGATGTCCCTTCTTCCCTGACCCTAGACCATGGGAATTTGGCGCACAATTATTTGCTCCCCTCTACAGATCCCTAGAGGAGGATGAGCGTCTCCCTCTCGGTTTCTACCGAGTGTCATCTGTTGTTACGGCCAATGGAACTAGCCAATTACCTGAATCCGCTGGCTTCAGAGAAATATAAAAAAGAAAATACACTCTCTAGTAGGGGAGTGTATGATAAACAATGCCATGCCTAATGCAACAACAGTATGATATTTGTTCCTTTGTGTCCTTTTGACTTGTTATGACATGATTTTTTATTTGGGTTTTTGCTTTTGTAGAATAACTTCCTTGCTTCCGAGGGCCTTCAGAAGTTGATCCTAGATAAATAAATACTCACGTCTGAGCGGGATTAACTGTTGGCTGAGCGGAACCAAATTGCTGCTCGCCTCCCGCCAATGGAAGCACAAGGCTACCTAAGCCAGTGAGTTGGAGGCTTGGTTGCAGCAGAGCGATTAAGAAATGATGGCCCTTAGCCAAGAAGCCTCCCAGTTAAATATACAATTTCAAGAAGCCAATGCTAAATGGTCTGAGGTCCAAAATATTGTCCTTGCTGCTGCTGGGCGTGAAGCCGCCTCTACTAAAAGATTGAATAATTTGGAGGCAGCCTTGAACTCCAAAGCTAAAGAGGCTACTGCTTCAGAGGAGAAGCATGCCTAGATGGAGAAGAAGTATAAGTGTCACGCCCCGAACTTGTGGGGAGGGGGGGGAGGGGGCGATACCGGCACCAGGTGCCTCACCTATCCTTGCGTACCAAATTGTGACTAAGGGACTCTGGACATATAATGTCATACTTTGGCCATGGGCCACATTGCAAGACAATTTACGAAGAAAAATATTAAACTGAATGGAAACTAATGCTGACTAAATATCAATATAAAGATGGGCCATCAAGGTCGTCATAACTACTTCAGCTGACAAGCCAACAAAATATACATACAAGGCCTATAAGCCTAACATACTGCACTAACTGACATGATATGTCTACCAGCCTCTACTGATGGATCAACTGTGATCGGAACATGGCCACGACCTATCCATAACATATATATATATATATATATATATACAAGATGTACACAAAACTTCTAGACCCGACAACTCCAAAGGACGTGGATCTTACTGATCTAGCTGAACTCGGGCAACACCTACTGAGGAGGTCTACCCGTCTGTCTGTCTAAACATGTACAAATGAAATGCAGCGTCCCCAGAAAAAGGGACGTCAGTACGAAATAATGTACCGAGTATGTAAGGCAATAAAATAACTGAAAGCTGCAACTGAACTGATAATATAATAACTGAAAGTAACTGGGAGTCAAAGATGATCTGGAGGTATACTTACCTGCTAATACTGACTCAACTCTCTCAATATAGTAGTAAAATAAATTTCCTGTCACGCCCGAGCATGGGGGTGATACCGGCACCCGGTGCCTCATCTATCCTTGCGTACCAACTTACGACTCAGGAATTTTGGACATATAATGTCATACTTTGGCCAGGGGTCACATTGCAAGAAAATTTGTGAAGCAAAATATAAAACTGAATAGAGACTAACGCTGATTAAATGTCAACATAAAGCTGGGTCGTCAAGGCCATCATAACTACTATAACTGACAAGCCAACAAAATATACGTACAGGGCCTAGAAGCCCAACATACTGCACTAACTGACATGATATGTCTACAAGCCTCTGCTGATGGGTGTACTGTGATCGAAATAGGGCCCTACCTACCCATAGCCTATCTATATATATACACAAGATGTACACAAAACTTCTAGACCCGGTAACTCTGAAGGACGGGGAGCTTACCGATAAAGCTGAACTCGGGCAACAACTACTGAGGAGTTCTACCCGTCTGTCTGTCTGAACCTGCAAGATGAAATGCAGCGCCCCCAGAAAGGGACGTCAATAAAAAATAATGTACCGAGTATGTAAGGCAATATACTGAAAGCTGAAACTGAACTTATAATCTGCACATATGCTTACCTGCTGATACTGACTCAAATATCTCAATATAGTAAGTAAAATAGTTGTCTGGACCTATAAGGCTCAGTATATATATAAATGCTCTGTCATAGTAGGCACGCACATAGGCGCTCAGCCACAGTAGGCTCAGTATATAACTTACCATCTGATCAGAGGTTGCCCAATAGCGGTCTGCCCATCGATTATATCTCGATGGCGGTGAAATACTTTAATACTGTATATATAGATTCTCTTCTCTCTTGACTGGAAGAAGACAATACTTAATTGAATATAAAGCCCTGATATGGGAGAATACTGTAACTTATGAGACTAGAAAAATGTAAATAAATTCAGGAATATGAATTTCTCTTTATGCCTCGTTATCAAAATTTTTGTAATTAAGAGATCATGCCAAAATGAAGGAAGGGCTTAGCCTTAACATACCTGGACTAGGGAAAAATCCGTATGATGTTCTTGGAAAAGGTTGCACCGTACTCCTTTAGAACCGCAAAATTTTTACGTAGCTAAGATTCTAATAATTCTCGTTGGATTTTTTTGTAGCAATTGGGTGCAAGAAGTCACATTGTAGTATTTTTTGTAGGAATGAGTAGGGATTTGCAAGAAATCATATTGCTAATGTGTAAAACTTCACATCTGATTGTGATATGGTTTGTGTTGAAAGTCTTAAAATTGAGGTGTCTTGACATTAGTGTATTAGGTTGCCACCTAATAAGAATGACTAAGAGTCATTTGACTAAGATGTGGCTTGCTGCAACATGGGGGTGGAGTGGAAATTTTAATCTTTATCCAACTTATTTGTTAATTAGGTAATATCCCGTTACCCGATAATTAACTAATTACCCGCATAATTAAGAATTATCTCAAATTACTTAAAATCCTATTCATTTTTAATATACATTATACATCATACTATCACGGTCATATGGTACCTTTCATGGTACTAGTCCATAAATATCGGGTATTGTAGCTCGGACCATATTTTATCCCAAATCGACAACCTTCAACGAAACTCATTTTCTTTCATTCGTGTACCCTTTATCCTTCATGTCACTTACTTATCGCTTGTTATAAATAGTATAAATATGCTTACCTCAATATAATATCATCCCCGAGTCTATGTCAATTAACTGAAGACGAAACTTTAACGTACGAAAAACGCCATTGTAACATCCTCCCCCCTTAGAAACATTTGTCCTCAAATTTTTACTCTTAGATACCTTGGAAAATTTTTGCCAGAGTCTCCTCCGTACACTAAACTAAAACCACCCTGCACGTAGCCAGAAAACATACTATACATGCCACACTTGGCCTCACATAACTGTCTATTATAAACTCAGAATGTAAAAAAAAAGAGCTTACCTGAGAACCTACTAGTCTGAATAGCGCTGTGCTGAGGTACCCCACCTCGAACCATATCTCCCGTTTGAAATAGGTGGGGGGGGGGGTATTTAGACTTCATTTCTTACTCCGCTTCCCACGTCATCTCTTCCACATTCTTGCTTCTTCATAAGACCTTTACGGAGGCTACCTACTTATTCCGTAGCTTGCGAATTTATTGATCTAGGATGGCAATCGGAATTTCCTCGTATGAAAAGTTCTCTGCAATATGTACATCATCCGTGGGCACCAGTCGGGTAGGATCGCCAATGCACTTCTGTAACATAGATACATGAAAAACCAGATGGACAAACTCCAATTCTGAGGGAATTTCTAACTCATAAGCTACTTGGCCCACTCTCTGAATGATCCTATAAGGCTCAATATACTATGGGATAAATTTTCGTTTCTTGCCAAACCTCATCACACACTTCATAGGTGACACCTTTAAGAAAACTCAGTCATTAATCCCGAACTCTAAATCTCGTCGTCGCACGTCATAATATGAATTATGACGACTCTGAGCTGTCAACAGTCGCTCCCGGATAAGCTTTACTTTTTCTATGGCCTGCTAAACCAGGTCTGGCCCATATAACCTAGACTCTCCAACATCAAACCACCCTATAGGAGATCTGCACTTACGCCCATACAAAGCCTCGTACGGAGACATTTGGATACTGAAGTGGTAACTGTTATTATATGCAAACCAGCTACGAGGTAGATGTTCATCCCAACTTCTTTTAAAACCCAATACACATGCTCGTAACATATCCTCGAGCGTATGAATTGTGTGTTCGGCTTGTCCATCAGTCTGTGGATGAAAAGTTGTGCTGAGATTCACCTGAGTCCCTAGACCTTTTTGAAATGACCTCACAAAATATGCTATAAACTAGGCCCCGCGGTCAGATATAATAGATGTTGGTACTTCGTGTAGTCGCACTATCTCTTTAATATATAATTTTGCATAATCTTCCGTTGTATATGTAGATCTGACTGGTAGGAAATGAGCTTATTTTGTGAGCCTATAGACTATCACCCATATGGAATCGAACTTACGATGAGAACGAGGTAAACCCGTGATAAAGTCCATGTTTATCGCCTCCCATTTACATGTCGGGATCTCTATAGTCTACATTATCCCTCCGGGCTTCTGGTGCTCTATCTTCACCTGCTGGCAACTAGGACACTGAGTGACAAACCCAGCAATGTTCTTCTTCATATCGTTCCACCAGTACACATCTATAATGTCATGATACATCTTCGTTGACCCAGGGTGAATGGAGTACCACTAATAATGTGCCTCTGACATAATCCTGTCTCGTAGCCCTGCTACATCTGGAACACACAAACGACCCCTGAATCTGAGAACCCCATCTCCCTTGAGTCCTAACAACAACTTCTTCTGCTATGGAACTCGCTCTCTCAACTCGACCAACTCTGGGTCCTTGTACAACCTCTCCTTTACTTACTATCTATGAGAGATGATTTTGCAGTATTTTGGAGTACCAACTCCACCATTGCTAGAGTCTACTAACCAAACCCCCAGACAAGCCAATTGATGAATCTCTGTATTTAATTGTCTTTTTTCGGCCTCTACATGTGCTAAGCTACCCATAGATCGGCGACTTAAGGCGTCTGCTACAACATTAGCTTTCCCTGGATGATAAAGAATGTTAACATCGTAATTTCAATAACTCAAGCCATCACCTCTGTCGCGAATTCAACTCTTTTTCCTTGAAGATATATTTCAGGCTTTTATGATCTGTAAATACATCAACATGAACACCATATAAATAATGCCGCCATATCTTAAGTGCATGGACAACCGCAACTAATTCAAGGTCGTGGGTCAGATAATTCCGCTCATGCTTCCTTAACTACCTTGAAGCATACACAATTACTTTCCCATATTGCATCGGGACACATCCTAACCTGACACCTGAGGCATCACAATACATGGTATAACCATCTGAACCCTCTGGAAGTGCTAGAACTGGCGCTGAAGTCAACCTGTTTTTAAGTTCATGGAAACTCCGCTCGCAAGCCTCCGTCCACTGAAACTTAGTTGCTTTCTGCATCAATTTTGTTAATGGTGCTGAAAGAGAAGAAAAACCCTCTATGAACCTCCGGTAGTATCCTGTTAAGCCTAGAAAGCTATGAATCTCTATCGGAGTGGTAGGTCTAGGCCAGGATTTCACAGCCTCAATCTTCTGAGTGTCTACCTTTATACCTCCATCGGATATAATGTGCCCAAAAGAATGCAACAGACTTCAACCAGAACTTACATTTAGAAAAATTAGCATATAATTTATTATCACGGAGGGTTTGGAGTACCGCTCACAGGTGGTCCACATGCTCATCCTCTGAACGTGAATAAACCAGAATATCATTAACAAAGACTATCACGAACATATCTAAATATGTCCGGAAATAGGCTATTTATCAAGTGCATAAATATGGCAGGTGAATTTTTCAACCCGAAGGACATGACAAGGAACTCTAAGTGGATATATCGGGTCCTGAAAGTTGTCTTGGGAATATCTCTCTCCCGAACTCTGACCTGGTGGTACCCCGACCTCAAATCTATATTTGAAAAGCATCTAGCTTCCCTCAACTGATCAAACAAGTCGTCTATCTTTGGAAGTGAATACTTATTCTTAATATTTACCTTCTTCAGTTGCCTATAATCAATACACATCCTGAGCGAGTCGTCTTTCTTCCGTAAAAATAATACCGGTGCACCCCAAGGTGAGGTACTGGTTCTGATGAAACCTTTCTCTAGTAAATCTTTAAACTTCTCCTTCAACTCCTTCAATTCGGCAGGTGCCATTCTATACACGAGGGATGGATGATGGTTGAGTTCCCAGAAGAAAATTGATGCAAAAATCAATCTCTCGCTCTAGAGGAATACCTGGAAGCTCATCCGGGAATACATCAGCGTACTCTTTTACTACTGGAATAGACTGAACTGTAGGTATCTCAGCATCTACATCTCTAATTCGCACAATATGATAAATGCACCCTTTATCGATCATTTTCCTCGTCTTCCGATAGGAAATAGACCTACCTCTAGGTGTCGCTATATTACCTACCCATTCAAGGAATGGCTTACCCAGAAAATGAAATCTAGCTATCTTTGCTCGACAATCAACTGTGGCATAGCAAGATGCCAACCAGTCCATGCCCATGATAACATCAAAATCTAACATCTCTAGCTCAACTAGGTCGACTAAGGTCTGACGACCGCAAACTGTTACCGTACAACCTCGGTAAACCCGTCTAGCAATAATTGATTCTCAGACTGGTGTAGATACCGCAAAAGAATCAGTTAGTATTTCAGGCACTATACCAAATATCCCCGCGACAAATGTGGTAATACACGATAAAGTAGATCCTGGGCTTATCAAGGCATAAGCAACGTAAGAGAAAATGGTCAACATACCTGTCACAAGGTCTGGTGAGGATTCCTGGTCGTGCCGACCCGCTAACGCATAGCTATGATTCTGGTTACCTCCTAAACTGGAGCCTCTACCTCTGCCTCGACCTCTACCAGCCAAATACTGAGACTTATGCCCTAAAACATGCACGAACATAGATGATCCCGATGTTGAATTCGCTAGTTGAACTATACCCCAGAATCTCTATTTGGGCAATCTCGAATCATATGCCCTGGACCTCCACATGTATAACAAGCATCAAAACCGGCTCGACATTGGCCCAAGTGTCCTCTACCGCAGATGGCACACCACAGCGGAAATGGCCATGTCTGCCCTGAACCTCACTGTCACTGCAAACCGTACGCCTGAGAGCTCTCACCTAGTCCTAACTGAGTGTAACAGTCAGACTTGTAACCCTGTAACTGAGATGGAGGAGGCCTAGGTGTCCGTTCAAAGTACTGGGGCCTATAACTACCTTGAGACTGCTCCTAAGACCTGGAAAATCTCATCCTCTTACGCTACCCTGACTCAGTCTTCTCCGTACCCTGCTGCCGACACCTACCCCTTTCTATATTCTGGGTAAATGACTGAATCGGGGAGATATCCACATTATCCTGCAATGCAGTGGTGGCACATGCCTCGATCAACTCTGGGGCCAGCCCTGGTATAAACCTGTTGATCCTATCCCGCATAGTAGCAACTATGGATGGTGCATATCTGGACAATGAGTCAAAACAGAGACTATACTCTCGAACACTCATATTGCCCTGCTTGAGGGCTAGAAACTGATCGACTCGATCCTGTTGAATCTCCCCCAGTAAGTATTGGTCAAGGAAGGCATCGTTAAAATTCTCCCAAATAGATGTAGGTGCATCACGTCCCCTGGACCTTTCCATCCCTCGTACCAAAGGATGGATATATCTCGGAGTTGAAAAGATGCTAGCTCAACTACCGCTTTCTCCATAGAATCCATAACCCGAAAGATCCTGTGAAGCTGATCTATGAAATCCTGCGGGTCCTCCCTCTAATCTGTCCCTATGAACTCTGGGGGACTCAAAGCAATAAACTCTCGGACCCTTGAACTCCCAGACCCCTCAGAAGATCCTGCACTAGTGGATGCCCTAGCCTGTTGCTGGGTAGCTACCAACTGTGTTAACAAATGTACTGCACTCTTCAATTCCTGATCTGATGGGAGCAAATGGGGAACTGGATGTGCGGTATCCCTAGGAATATCCTCAGGTGGCGGAGCAACTGATAATGGCTGGGTAGAGGTCTCTCCCGAGGCCTCATATTGGGCCCCATCTACTAGGGGTACCCTGCTAGTCCCCTCACCTATTGATGTTTTTCTCCTCTAGCTAGCCGTAGTATTCCTAGTTACCGTCATCTGTGCATGCAAACGTCAATGCGTAAGTTTAACTCAAATTTCCTATAACTTAGTTCTACAACACGATTTAGATTTGAAAGAAGGGTAGCCAACTCCTAAATGCTTGTAGTCCCCTGCTTATATAATGTGGTGCACCACACATGTATAAACAAGACTCAACTAGACATGACTTGTAGACTCCCTAGGACAGAACTTCTCTGATACCACTTTAGTCACGCCCCGAGCCTGGGGGCGAGACCGGCATCCAGTGCCTCATCTATCCTTGCGTACCAACTTGCGACTCAGGAATTCTGGACATATAATGTCATAATTTGTCCAGGAGCCACAATACACGACAATTTGCGAAGCAAAATATAAAACTGAATAGAGACTAACACTGACTAAATGTCAACATAAAGCTGGGCCGGCAAGGCCGTCATAACTACTATAACTAACAAGCCAACAAAATATACGTATAGGACCTACAAGCCCAACATACTGCACTAACTGACAGGATATGTCTACAAGCCTCTGTTGATGGATGTACTGGGATCGGAACAGGGCCCTAACCTACCAATAACCTATCTACATATACACATAAGATGTACAAAAACTTCTAGACCCGGCAACTCCGAAGGACGAGGAGCTTACCGATAAAGCTGGACTCAGGAAACACCTACTGAGGAGGTCTACCCGTTTGT
The DNA here is from genome assembly GCA_005239525.1 of Nicotiana knightiana. Lineage (NCBI taxonomy): Eukaryota > Viridiplantae > Streptophyta > Magnoliopsida > Solanales > Solanaceae > Nicotiana > Nicotiana knightiana. Next base: position 39,093 of record ML425624.1, on the reverse strand, counting down.
CTGTCTGAACCTGCACGCATAAAATGCAGCACCCCAGGAAAGGGACGTCAGTACAAAATAATGTACCGAGTATGTAAGGCAATATACTGAAAGATGAAACTGAACTGATAATCTGAACATATGCTTACCTGCTGATACTGACTCAACTCTCTCAATAAAGTAAGTAAAATAGTTGTCCGATCTTTTATATATATATATATATATATATATATATAATCTACCTTAGTAGGCTCGCTCATATGCGCTCACTATACTAGGCTCTGTATCTCGGCCATGCTAGGCTCGCTCATAGGCACTCGGCTAAAGTAGGCTCAGTATATAACTTACCATCTGATTAGAGGTTTCCCAATGGGGGCCTGCCCATCGATTATAGCTCGATGGTAGTGAAAATACTATAATACTGTATATATAGATTCTCTACTCTCTTGACTGGAAGAAGACAATACTCAATTGAATATAAAATTCCGATAAGGGAGAATACTGTAAATTATGAGACTAGAAAAATGTACATAAATTCAGGAATATGAATTTCTCTTTATGCCTCGTTATCAAACTTGTGTAATTATGATATCATGCCAAAATGAAGAAATAAATTAGCCTTAACATACCTAGAGTAGGGAAAAATCTGTATGATGTTCTTGGAAAAGGTTGCACCGTACTCCTTTAAAAACGCACAATTTTTACGTAGCTAAGATTCTAATAATTCTCGTTGGATTTTTTTGTAGGAATTTGTTACGATCAGTCATGTTGTAGTATTTTTTGTAGGAATGTGTAGGGATTTGCAATAAATCATATTGCTAATGTGTAAAACTTCACATCTGATTGTGATATGGTTTGTATTGAAAGTCTTAAAATTGAGGTGTCTTGACATTAATGTATTAGGTTGCAACCTAATAAGAAATGATTAAGAGTCATTTGACTAAGATGTGGTTTGCTGCCACATGGGGTTAGGGTGAAAATTTTAATCTTTATCCAACTTATTAGTTAATTAGGTTATGTCTCGTTACCCGGTAATTAATCAATTACCCGCATAATTAAGAATTATCTCAAATTACTTAAAATACTACTCATTTTTAATATACCTTATACATAATACTATCACGGTCATATGGTACCTTATATGGTACTAGTCCATAAATATCGGGTATTATAGCTCGGACCGTATTTTATCCCAAATTGACAACCTTCAACGAAACTCATTTTCTTTAATTCGTGTACCCTTTTATCCTTTATGGCACTTACTTATCGCTTGTTATAAATATGCTAACCTCACGATAATCTCATCCCCGAGTCTATGTCAATTAACTGAAGACGAAACTTTAACGTACGAGAAGCGTGAAATGTAACATGTCCGGCCTTATAATGCTCGATATATATATAACTGCTCTGCCGTAGTAGGCTCACTCATAGGCGCTTGGCCAGACTAGGCTCTGTATCTCGACCAACTGGGCTTGCTCATAGGTGCTCGGTCACAGTAGGCTCGGTATATAACTTACCATCTGATTATAGCTCGATGGTAATGAAAATAATGTAATACTGCATATATAGGCTCTCTACTCTCTTGACTAGAACAAGACTATACTCAATTGAATATAAAATCCCGATAAGGGAGAATACTGTAACTTATGAGACTAGGAAAATATACATAAATTTCAGAATATGAATTTTTCTTTATGTCTCGTCATCAAACACATGTAACTACGGGATCATGCCAAAATGAAGGAAGGCTTTACCTTAACATACCTGGAGTAGGAAAAAATCCATGTGATATTCTTGAGAAGGATTACACCGTACTCTCTTAGAATCGAAAAATCCCGTTGCTATTATATTATGGAGTGACTATCGTCCTTGGATTTGTATTCGGTATAACTCATTTGGTATTCATTCAAGATAAGAGTTCTTGGCTTTGCATTTGTATAACCAACTCATGAAAGGGATTCTTGGTATTCATTCAAGATAAGAGTTCTTGGCTTTGCATTTGTATAACCCATTTACGAAATGGATTCTTAGTATTCATTCAAGATAAGAGTTCTTGGCTTTGAATTTTTATAACCCACTTACCAAATGAATTTGGTATTAATTCAAGACAAGTGTAGGGATAAGTATTGTGCCTTCTCTTTCTATGTGCTTGCAAGAAGTGTCTTTGAAGATTATCCATGTGTCATCTTAATTAATTGTCCAAAGTCAAGTCATATCCAATCCTCCTCTACTTGCTGCCACGTGTG
>ML425624.1:0-29275 GCA_005239525.1 Nicotiana knightiana | reverse complement strand
TATATATATATATATATATATACTCTGCTGTAGTAGGCTCGCTCATAGGCGCTTGGCTAGACTAGGCTCTGTATCGGGCTTAGCCTTAATATACCTGGAGTAGAGAAAAATCCGTGTGATATTCTTGAGAAGGATTACACCGTACTCTCAAAGAATCAATAAATAACGTTGCTATTATATTATGGAGTGACTATCATCCTTGGGTTTGTATTCTGTATAACTCATTTGCCAAATGAATTTTGGTATTCATTGAAGATAAGATTTCTTGGCTTTGTATTTGTATAATCCACTTACAAAAGGGATTCTTGTTATTCACTCAAGATAAGAGTTCTTGGCTTTGCATTTGTATAACCCACTTACAAAATGGATTCTTGGTATTCATTCAAGATAAGAGTTCTTGGATTTGCATTTGTATAACCCACTTACCAAATGAATTTGGTATTGATTCAAGACAAGTGTAGAAAATAAATATTATGTCTTCTCTTTCTACTTGTTTGCAAGGAGTGTCTTAGAAGATTATCCACGTGTCATCTTAATTAATTGTCCAAAGTCAAGTCATATCCAATCCTCCTCTACTTGCTGCCACGTGGGGGAGGAGGGGGGGGGGCTTTTTTCCCACCTACTATTATTCACAAATCCTTAATTACATGATTAATTTCCCATTAAACCAATAATTAATCAATTACCCACGTAATTAAGAATTATATCACATTACTTAAATACTACTTATTTTTAATACACCTTATATATCATACTATCATGGTCATATGATACCTTGTATGACACTAATTCATAAATACGGGGTATTATAGCTTGGACCGTATTTTATCCCAAATTGCCAAACTTTAACGAACTCATTTTTTTTCTATTTTCTTACCTTCTCTCCTTCATGAATTTACTCATCACGTGTTTGAAATAGCATAATGCTTATAATCTCAAGAAAATCTCATTTCCGAACTTACGTCGATTAGTTTACGACGGACATTAACGTACGAAAATACGAGACGTAACAATAAGAGGGTCATGGGACACAATAAGGTTCATATCACTACTATTCGTGACCTTGATCTCAGCCTTAGTGCCTCAAAGTTCAAGAGGAATATACTTTCGAACGAGATTGACAAGCTTAAGTCAGAGTTCCAGAATTGAGTGGATTCCCTCATTGTTGAGAAAATATATTCAATGCATAGCATGAGAAGAAAAACCTTGGAAGAGGCCAACGCGCGGTTCATTGACCTTGACGGTTCATGACTTTGACACAGAGATCGCCAAGGCCCGTGAGTTGGAATCAACCGTCCGAAGGTGCCTTCTGATTCGACCCGATGCAACTGACTATTCTGGTTCCGATTCCGAGTTAAGGGGATGATGGTGAAGGCCAAGACCCCGAGCTGGCGACAAATCCACCTACTTCTCTTGTGGCGCAGATGCTTCTTTTCCCCCAAGTTCTGGGAATGCAGTATTTTAGTTTTTTACTTTCTTTTTCTTCTGTTATTTTCTTCTCATACATTTTTACTTGTGCTACTTAGCATGTTTGTTATATAAAAGCGCTTTTCGTTTAAGCATTGCGCAAAGTTTACTTTTTGCGTCGAATTATACAAGGCTTGGGGTGCACTTTTCCCCGATAGAATTTGAATTTTGGGAATAAACTCTTTCATAACCAAGCTTTTACCGTGAGGGTTTCATAAGATATGGGCCTCTTATGTTTACGGTGCTCTTGAAAAGGATGTGTCCTGTTCATTCCGGCACTAGCATTTAAAGTACTTGATTAACTTTCAAATGAAAAAATTTATTTATCGTTTGGATAAGAAACAAGATAAAAATAAAAGGACTTTACTTTTTCCCTTCCATTTTCAAAAGTACATAAGCATTTGTTGTTCTAAAAGTAATTGCCATTACTTGTGGCTAATTTGTACAACTTGTTTCTACGGGGCAGTCCCTGGTACCAATGATACGTCTTTGTTCCCCTATTTTGTAGTCCCGGTTTATGCGGCAGTCTGGTTGTTGTATTCTCATATCACTCCCCCTAGTGTTCGAATACGAAGAATGCAAATTGGAACACTAATAGTCTTGCTCCTCTGAAGATTCCACTAGTGAATGGTTGGATAATCTTTAGTCCGATAGCAAACTTTATTTCCCATTAGGAATGTTTCCATCGAGAAAAATATTATCTAACCACCCCCTAGTGGCTTGTAGTAAAGGGACACTCATGAACGGTTGGATAGCTTTTGGTCCGATAGCAAGCTTTTTTTCCCCGTTAGTAACTTTGCTATCGATCCAAAGTTTATCCAACCATCTCGTAGTGACTTGTTGTTTCCATGCCTTGTTGTTTAGAGGTCTTATTTCTGTTGATGAAGCTTCTTTCATAGTATGCCTTCCGTTGCTACCTCGTTAAAAACCTTGCCAGAAAAACTTAATTGGGATAAAAACTGGATGAAGGGAAAAAGAGTGCAGCAGATACTTTCAGTATAAGCAGTGCTCATCAAAAATAGTACCTTTTGAGGTGTGTCAGATTCCAGTTGCTCGTCAATTTTACTCCGAATTGATTTTCCAATTCATATGATCCTTTCATGGTGACAATTGAAATTCGGTAGAGGACCTCCCATGTCGAGCCCATCTTTCCTGCGTTGAACTCTCGGGTGTTTTGAGTCACTTTCCTTAAAACCAAGTCTCCCAAGTCTCCCACTTTGAAATAACGGAGATTGGCTCTTCGATTATAGTATCTTTCCATTCTTTATTTCTGGGCCACTACCCTTATATGTGCCAAGTCCCAGCATTCATCGAGCAACTCCAATCTAACCAGCAATGCTTTGTTGTTTGCTTCTTCGTATGCCCGGAAGTATCTCATTGTAGGTTCTCCCACTTCCACTGGGATCAAGGCCTCTGATCCATATACAAGAGAAAAGTGTCTCTCCCGTACTTGATTTGGCCGTCATTCGGTATGCCCATAGCACTTTCGATAACTCTTGGGGCCATTTTCCTTTGGCTCTTTCCAATCTATTTTTTGATATTATGAATAATCACTTTTTTTGTCGGTCCCGCTTGGCCGTTTGCGCTCGGGTGGTATGGCGAAGAAGTGATTCTTTTGATTTTTAAGTCTTTAAGGAATTTTGTGACCTTTGAGCCTATAAATTATGGCCCGTTATCACAGGACATTTCCTTTGGTATCCCGAACCTGCAAATTATGTTCTCCCACGGGAAATTTACCACTTCGTGCTCGCCAATTTTCTAGTAAGGACCTGGTTCAAACCACTTAGAGAAGTAGTCAATTAAATCAAAAGAAATCTTACCTTACGGGGAGCCGGCAACAGCGGTTCGACTATGTCCATCCCCATTTCATGAATGTCCAAGGCGACAATACCAAATGCAATAGTTTTGCTGGTTAATGCACCAATGGCGCGTGGTGTTGACACTTATCGCATTTTTGAACAAATGCTTTAGCGTCTTGTTCCATCCGAGTAATATCCTGCCCTAATTAGCTTTAATACTAACGAGTCCGCACCTGAGTGATTTCCGTAGCTTCCTTCGTGAACTTCTCTCATGACGTAATTATCCTTGAAGGCTTCTAAACATCGGGCCAATGGGACTTGGAAAGACTTTCTATACAACTGACTGTCGCGCCCCCCTATTTCCTCCCCTTTCGGATCATCAGGGTATTCGACATTATTGGAAAAACTCGTTTCCTTTTGGGAAAGGGATAAGGAATTGAAGAGTCGCCACCTAACAATTTTTAAGGTGCATTATGGAACCTACTAAAGGGTATTTACAAACACAGATTAGATAACTAGAGATAGGGTAAGGGCTTGAAATTACTTCAAGGGGAAGGTGTTAGGCATCCCTCGAAGTCCACAACTGTGGTTCCCGGCCCAACCAAACTCTGTGAACAGATAACATATAAGCAATAAACACATAGGTAAATAGATATCATATTCATGTCTACCCTTCCCACCCCTTAGTGGTTATTAAGCGAGTTTATTTAACGACCTCTATGCGTGTTGTTACCCGTCCCTTCTTAATGGCCCTGGAGGAATTTAGGACCTCTAAATATAGGCAGTTCTAGACAAAACCCCAAAGGTTAAAAGGATAAAATTCTAAGCGACAGGCAAGAATAAATAGGACTTTACAAATAAATGCAGGAAAAGCAGTTAAGAGGCTCAGATTTACCTCCACAGATAAGCACATAAGCAGCACGTCTCAAACACAAAAAAGAGGCAACTTTATTAGACAGAATCCTAAGACAGGATATCAAGCGAATATCAATGCACATAAGTATGCATCTTGTTTATAAACTCAATAACAAGGACCTAATCAGTTTGCCTACTGATTTTAAAACCTGTTAGCCTTTAGAAAGTAAACGCAATCAAAAAAATATTAATTTTTTTTAAGAGATTGATTACCTAAGGCTTTACTAGGCGTGGGGTTGTGCATAGTAACTACCAGAACTATTAGACAGTTCAGAGGTTGTTTTACCTAAAACATGTTGTTCTAAATGATGTAAATCTGAGAATGCAGAGATAGTTACCAATTTCTATTAAGAACAGACATGATAATCATATGCGAGGTTATTTTATACCTTTTCATGAATCAGTAGTTTAAACTAGGCGTAGTTAAGTAAATATAGACGAAATCCTAGAGCATGGTATCTAATATGCACATATAAATGCAGGATGGCTAAGACATAATTTCAGGATTCACAGGATTCCTAAAGCATGATTTCTAAAAATGTACAAAGAGTTACAGGATGATTGGGGCATGTTTTGAATGCACAGGAGTATTAATTTTATCACCCTAGGAGCAGGATATCTAAGTGGTAGGCATAAGCATAAATTAAGGACATGTTGTACGTTAAAGCAGTAAACATGAAAGCCTTAAAGACATGATATCTATGTTTGGCATGGTTTGAATGAATATGTTAGTCCTAAGCATGGATTCTAATGCAGATATAGGGAATGTAAAGCCTAAGGAATGATTTCTACCCATTGGCATTGATAAGATCATATAGTTATCCCCCCATTTCACTAGCCATCCCCTAGTATTCATTTATAATAATTGTTACAGACCAGCTGAATAAATTACATAAATAGATAAAGGAAAAGAAGAAGTTAAACTATTGGGAGCCTGAAAACAGGCCCAGATTCCCAAAACCTCAAGTGCCCAAATGTTTCATAGCCTTTCTCATATCCGGGTGTGTCAGAGTTCCCTAAGGACCTCAAGGGATCCAGGGAAGTGCTCACACCCAAATTTCATAACCATAATTGAGTAAGTGCAGTGTAGAAGGGCCAGCCCCAGTGCATCAGAGTTCAGAGGGATCTCACAGGAATCCAAGGCAGTCATACACTGGAGGGGCAGAACCTAAGGACCTAAGAGTAGAGTGAGAGTGCTTGACATAGTTTTGAAAAGGGTTTAATAGGAAAGCAGTATTTGAAAGAAGGGATTCTGTTGTAGTAGTTTTATAAAATAGGAGAGTTGTTTAGAAGTAAAGCAATTTTGATAAGAGTGGTGAAATCAAACGAACAACAGATCAAACATAGAGCCAAACAGGTTCAGCAATACTCAAATAACAACCCTTCACATAGGGATAATTGGGGACTAGGGACAAATAATACACATATAATAAACATAAGTCTCTTGCAATTAAGGGGTAGCTAATAGTGTAAATAGTGAGACATGAATTCAGGAATGCTAATTAGAACATAGTCAAAGAATCAGAAGTGCTTAGGGGGTTCATGGGATAGGGAGATGACACGGTATATGATTTCATAGCAGTAGTGAGGACATAGAAGCACTAAACATGATTGAGCATAGAATCAGGGCAACTTAGGGTAACAAATCAATAAGGCATAACAGAACTAGGCTACTATTCACAAGCATCAAAACAGAATTGAGTCATATTGAATCAGATTACATGTTTATAAGAACATGCAAATCCTAAAGATTTAAGCCATAATTAGCATACTAGATGAAGCAATGATGCAAAGAGGTCAATTACATGTTGACAGCAAAACAACAGATAGAAATAGATCAGGAACATGATAAACTGAGCAGTAAAAGGAACATATTGGTTTTAGGACTTAAATTGAAAATCAGAACATACCAGTAAAGGGACAGTAAACACAAAGGTGAAGGGGCAGGAGAGAATAATAGTTAGCCTTGGCTTGCAGCCGGATAACTCAGAATAATAGTAAGTGACACAGAAAGAGAGCAGAAAGCTTTGAGTGTAAGAGATAGAGTTTTGAACTAATGTGTTGGTGTCCGTTTAGTATAAATGAGAGAGAGCATATATAGTAGTTTGAAACTAGATAGGATAAGGTAACAATCAAAGTCAGGCAGTGATTAGGAAATCAGAATTAATCAACATAAGATCAATATAAATACTCCCTTCAATTAAGAGTTAACTTGAATGCTAATACATGCAATCAATAAGGAAAGATACTATATGACTGGAATATAACTCAATAAGGAAATAATCTCAGCGCAGTACCAGTATAGAAAATGTAATTGAGGCTAGGTTCAGAGGATTCTAATTAAGAAAATAACATAAGAACTAATTTGACAGCATAGTCGACCATAAAATAAGGCAAGAAATAAGCTAAGGTCGGAAAATCAATAGGGAAATCATCATAAGGGATTAGTGAAAGGTATCAATCACAGGGAATCAAGGGTTCAAATAGGAAATAGTATTGATTAGGAGGAATCAACACAAATTGCACAGAATTAACACATGATAAGCAAGGCAGAAGGCAAGAATTAGAACCCTAATAGACATGGTAAAGTAAAGATCATATAGAATCAGGGATTCAAACTGGAATATAGTACTGATAAACATAAACCTCTGAGAGTAAGAGAGGTAAGCACATAATAGACAGAACCAGAAACCCTAGCAAGTTAAACAGGGTGAAAATCACAAAAATACTCAGATTAATCGAAGCAGATTCATGAGAATCAAACATGAAAACAAGTTTGAAAGAACGAACAGTAAAGATAAACTCAGAACCCAAAGATTAAACCAAGAAACTTAGGGTTTTCAACATAATAAAATCAGATGAAGGAAAAACTTAAACAAATCATTTAAACACAGTGAAAATCACAGAATAACACTAAATTCGGAAGAAGAATCATTTTTTGAAAAGGGGTTAAGAAACCCTAGTTTTAAGATGAAGAGATGCTTTAGGAAAATCAAAAAATCTTTAAGAAAATAGCAAAATAACTCGGAATTTACCCAGATCTATTGCAGATCTAAGAAATCCAGTGTTAAAATTAGGGTTTCAGAGAGAGAACCCAAAGAGAGAGAGAGAGTCGGCTTATAAACCACAAGTTCTAGCCAGAGATAGGAGGATCTTACTCAGATGGCCATGGACGGCCTGAGAATGACATGAAAGCCATGGGAGGTGAGCACGAACCTCGGGGTGTGGATGAATAACCAACCGGTCCCTTGAGGACCTCAGGGATGCAAAAATCGAGCCATAGAGAGAAGCCATAGAGGCTAGGGGGTAGGGAACCGCCATTGTTACCGGTGAACCAGAGAATGGAGAAGGGATTAGGGTTTGATGCAGAGAGGATTTGAGATAGAAGGGGAAGGGGATGACGGTGGATAGAAGATGAGGGAAATGAGAGAAGTGAGGGTTTGGGAGGGGGGTCGTTTGGATTAATTAAGGAAAGGGTAAATCCAGACCGTTGATCTGAGTGATCAACGATCAGGATTGAAGTGGGATATTGGGTTAGGTAGGATAAATGTATTGGGCCTGGGTGTTTGGGCCGTTTTAATCAGATTTGGATTTGGTCTAATTAGGTTGTAAATCAAATGGAAGTGGCTATCTGTTAAATACATCATGTAAATTAATTAAAACAGTTTATAAAAAATAGCTGTTAATTATAAAAATGAATTTCATGGATAAAAATAATTAAGATAATTACTTAGTATTTTAAAAATACAAATGATTAATTTCTGGATAAAAATAGCATAAAATCGTATGATTGGGCTATAATTGTAAATTTATTGCAATTATAGCCAAAATGTGCCAATTTGACTAATTATGAAATAATTTGGTCATAATAGGACCAAAAATAATTAATGAAACCAAGAAATACTTTTGAAATCATTTGTAATGCAATTTTATAATTATTTATTGGCAATAAAATGTTGGATAGATTAATACAAATATAGGAAAATTGTGGAAAAATATCAATTTCTATTGATACATGATTTTGAAACTATATATGCAAAATTTAAAATATTTTGAGGAAAAATTGGGTATCAACAACTGCCCCTCTTTACCCGAAAAGGATGAAAGAATTTGTCGGGTAAAGACATGATGGCCAATTTTGACCGAGCGAAATGGTTTGGAGAGATTTAGGTCGCACCCTGGCTTCTGAGCTGCCTACATATCACTGGTTTTACAGGAATCAGGCCGTATGTAGTTTCAGATCCATCGGCTAAGTATACCGGTGAAGTCATCACAATAACTGTGAGCATGTAATTTTTCACCTACTAAATACTCCTATAAAATTGGATAAGTAAATTAATTTTACGGATTTTTGTTGAATTTTTTTAGTGATTAATTGTTGAATTTTTTGCATTTGAATATTCATAATTCATTTGTTAAAATTATTAAGATCGCATCACCATTATCAAAGAATTATGAACTGATTGTTTGTAATTAATTGAATTAAAAATGGACGAATAGTGGTTATTTGATGAAACATGGGTTTTAACAACTAATTACTAAAAATTAATTATTTTATCCAATAAATCATAGACTTTATTAGGAATATAATATTAGTTTTTTTGTTCTTAATTAATCTATGATTAGATGAAAATAGGGTTTAAAATTAATTACTACAGTTTTGGATTAAATTAGGTTTGAATTTAATTAGTTGGTTTAGGAATCCAATAAAAAAAGAGCTGAAAAATTGGACCTGGTCTGACTTGCCCAGGCCCAAGAACCTATCTCTACACTACAATCGACCCAGGCCCAATCCCATTACCCGCCAGCCCCCTACCACATTAAACGGCCCCGTTTGGACTAAGACTAATCACAATCGTTGATCTCTTAAGATCTAACGACTGGGAACTAATTAAACCTATATATATAACTTTCCAACCCCCCCCTCCCCACATACCCTCTCAAGACCAAAAGTCTCACCCCCCCTCTGTTCGTCTCTCTCTCTTCTCTCTAAACACCCAAACCCTAGCCGCCCAGAACCACCATCCTCCGCCGACTCCGGCGGTGGAGCTTTACCCAATCAAGCCCAAATTCTCACCAGGCAATCCTCACCTCCCCCTCAACCACCTCCCGACGTTAGTTTTCCCAAAATGCACCTGACTCTGACTTATTTCAGATCTGAAAACCAGAAAAAAACCCTAATACCTCTTTAAGCTCGATTCTCGACGGCTCTGTGACTTAGACTCACATAAGTCGATGGCTCGTGACAAGAGCCGTCAATTCATGCTAGTCGAAGTCGCTTTTGGAAATCACCGGAATTTCTCCAAACCCCTCAAACTGTTATCCCCCCCCCCCCTTTTTCCCTTTCCTATTTGTCTTTGTGTTTTCGTTTAAAACCATCACTGTTTTAGTGTAGGTTTTTGTTTTTTCTTTCACTGTTTTCCGCCACCTGTTCATGCATCTTCTTTCTTGATTAGTTAAGCTCTAAACTTATTTGTGAGTCATGTTTTAATTATTTCGTTCTCGTCAATTAGTTACTAGGGTTCTTGATAACCATGTTTCTTGGCATAGTTTTTATCATTGTTTGTATGTGTGACTGTGCTTCTTCGATTCGCACTGCCTACAATTTGTTTAATTCAGTGTTTAACATGTTAGGCATATTCTTGACTGTTTTGCAACCATGTTTAGTTGTTAGGATTTTTGTGATAATTATTGTTAATCTGTTCCGCTTATTTTTCCTTTGTTGAAATTATGAATGATTAGCCTGATTGATTCATGTTTAGTTTTTTTTAGATTGCTTCACTGCCTTTTTCTTCTCTAAAAAATATTACTGCCCATCTCCGATTGATTAACTCCCTAACCCGTCTCCTGATTTTAGGTAATTGTTGGTTATTTAATTATTAAGAAGTTAATTATTAATCGATTAGATATTTATTAATTAGGTGATAAGGAGATAATTATACTCGATTAATTGAATATACCTTTGAAACTAAGATAATTAATAATATAATTACGAACTAACTTTAAGAACCTAATTAAATAATTAAGCTAATTATCTAACCTAACTTCCTAAAAGAGACTAGCCTTCTAATTTCATTAAGGGTTTAGTTCTTAGTATAACTTACTAAGTTAGGATTAACCAACACCTAATTAACCTAATTCCTGAACAAGTCTAAAATCAGTTAGGAATTAAGTCCCTTAATTAATTAAGTCCTAAAATTTGTCCAAAATAATTAGTTTAGGATTAATTAACTAAAAAAAATCATTTGACCTAGGCTTAATAATTAGTTACGCCACTGATTTTAGTAATTATCTAGACTGAATCAGTTAACCTAGGGTAACTAAATTGACTTAATCAATTAACCTTTAATTAGTTAATTCAACCCTGGTTAAGAACAACTAATAGTTAACTAAGGAACATAATTAGGGTTAAATAATAACCCAAGTGAGTAACCCTGATTACTAATGGTAAATTTAGGGACTCCAAGGGGTACAATAGGTAATGTAGACTTAGGAAATCAGAATTTTAAGGGTAAAAGGGTCTTTAAATAGGTAAGAATGTTCTAGAATAGGGGCAGCTGTCCCAAAGATAAGGTTGACAGCTGTCCTATGTACTATTTTCAGCCTTTTGGATTGGAAATATTCCAAAAGGGATCCCATTCCCAAATATCCTATAAATAGACCCCCTTCCTTTAGTCTAAAAAAAACTTTCTCCGGAAAAAAAAACACTCTCTTCTAGCTGTTGAAACATTCTGAAAAATACAGAAATACCTTCCATTCGAAAATAAAAAGTTAAAAAAAAAAGTATTATTAGAAGGGAAAATCTGGTTTCTTTTTTGAAAACAAGCTCACAAATAGATGGCCTAGTTTAGTTTCTATCTTCTCTATTTGGATTCTGATTTCTGGAAGTTTTTCTTCAAGCATTCATACTCGAGATTTCTGGGTTAATTGTTGCTGGGCTGCTTGGTCTTTTCCTTGGTTTTCTGTTTTGCTGCTGTTGAATCCTCTTTCTCCTTGCTGATTGTGGTCCATACTTGACCTTTATTTGGTCAAGTCTTTTGTTATTTTTCTCTCTAAAGGTATGTAACAATGAACTTTAGATAGAGTTATTGAATCCATCTTGTATTAAAATTGTCAGTTCATGTTGTGTTTTCTTTAAAATTGTATGAATCTGAATTTTCTTCCCCTCCACTCTTGATATGAAACTGAAGTAAGGTTACTATTATCTGAATGTATGTATGCAACTCCTGGAATCAACTTGGTTATTTGCTAAGTTTCTGTTAATACACTTAGTATTTGGTAGTTAGATGTTAATTTCATATGTGTTTAGCATGTTAGAGTAATTCGCACTAGGGTAGATGAGTTTGATTCTTTAATAATCAAACTCACTCCATGATGAGTGCACAAATGTTGGTATGTTGGTTGAAGTTTACCCTTCAAAAGGGGTATAAAGTATGTAGTTGAGAAGGGCATTAGAGTGAGAATCTGAACCCTCGGATGGTCAGATTCATCCCCTAAAAATGCCTAGGTAAGCAAAGTTCATGTAGAGTTTAGAATTATGTTAGTATTAGAACTTGGGTAGATGAATTTGACTCTTTAATAGTCAAATTCACCCCTAGGTAGTGCATAAACAGTAGCCTAGGATGCTGAAAATCACCCTTTACGGATATAAAGTGGATAATCAAAGGCTCCTTAGAGGAAAGAATTTGAATCCTTTATTATGATAAGATTTATCCTCTTAAAGTGCCTAAATAACCAAGTTAAGGAATTAATACGGACTGAAGGTCCAAAGTATGAAATTGACATTCCGGAGTTGAGTTGATCCTTTTATGATCATATTCACATTGAGAAAGCACATAAATGATTCTGCCAGATAGTATGGTTTAAACATAAGCATTATCAGGATTAGAATTGACCTTCTCATGGTCAGTTTGGTTCTGATGGATGCATAACACCTAATTAGTTGGGGTGTTCTACATATTACAAAGGAGGGCTCAAATTTAGGGCCTTAAGGGAATTCAAGTCAGACAAATTAGTCAAAATCTTCACTTCAGTTTTCTTTCTTCTGGAAAATGTATCTTGATAGTAGTAGTCAAGCTGTAATTCATCTGTAATTTATTTTCAGAACTATTGTAATATAAGACTGGACATTATATTTGTAATTTTAGGAAATGTGTGTATTTAGTTTCAGATTTTAAACTAGATTCGAATGGACCTTTTTAGACAGTTTAACATTTGAAAATGGGCCAAACTATTGACAATGACTTGACATGGTTTAAAATAGCTTGAACACGGTTTCTGGGGCCTAAAAAAATACGAAAAGCTTTTAGCCTCATGGTTGTGTGTCTTCAAAAATTAAATACAAATTTTCAGGCATTAATTGTTTAAGTATTCAGATTTGATTAAAAATTCAAAAGCGTTCTTTTTCGAAACCTCTTTTCTACAACTTTGTGCTCAAATTGGTCTGCCAAAATGCCCTTTAAATACCCATTGAAATTCTGAGAAAAATGATTATTTTTAGATCAAAGGAGTTTCGAAGTATATACAAATATGATTTTGTCATTTAAAGCGTTTCTCATCAGATCCACTTCGTATTTTCCAAATTCCAGAATCCATAACCACATGTAGGATTTAATATATGAAACATATATGCATGGGTCTAGGATATCCGAATTTGATAAAACCATTCAATTAATTATCTATGTGCTTATTTGACCTTTCAAGTATGTGATTTGTCAACCTGTAATTTTTCCTCGTTAATATGCTGTAATTAAGATTTATAATTACTCTCTCTTGCAAAATTAGCCACAATTAGGATTGGCCAAAGGGTTAAACGATAAAGATGGGGCTAAAATGTAGCCATAGCCCACGTATCTCATCCTTTAAGCTAGTGAACTTAATTTTAGAAAATTCTCTACATATCCTCTAGGTAGAAAGGAAGAATACTCCTTTAGTTTGAAATTCAGTAAGTGATCGAAAATTATCTCAAATTACCATAACCTACACTCGGGAGTGGCAACTCATGCCCCCAACCCTCAACTACAAACATTACCAAAATATACATAACAATCACGGGTGCATTTCATGTGACGTGTTTGTCGTGTGCTCAAAAACAACAAGTGCACGCCATCGTGGCTTGTTTAAGATAAATCCATAAACGTCCTAATCGATCTTAAAACTAAAACGCTCTTTCAAAACATAGAAAACATAAAGAATGATCGAACATTGCCTCAAATAGGTGTTATAAAACCGTCACGACCATAGTCCTGAATACGTAATCTATACTCGGGTGCGACAACTCATGTCCCTGACTTCAACTTCAAATTATATTAAAATCACGTGTTGCAATTGCGGGTGCATTTCATGTAGTGTAATTGTAACATGTCCAAAAGCATAACAAGTGCACGTTCTCGTGACTTGTTTTCAAGATAAATCCATACTTATCAAAAGCGTCTAAATTTCAAAGAGTTTAAATCTAAAATAGGCTAAAACACGTAAATAATCAGATAATTAGGCCAAATATCAATAGTTAAGCGACCGTGCTAGAACCACGAAATTCGGGAGTGCCTAACACCTTCTCCCGGGTTAACAGAATTCCTTACCCGAATTGCTGGTTCGCAGACATTTTAAAAAGAGTCAAAAATTTCCTCGGTTTGGGATTTCAATAAATAAATGGTGTCCCGGAACACCATAAAAAAAATATGGGTGGAGACTCCTAATTTAAATAAATAAATCCCAAATTCGATTTATGTTACTTAAAGTGGGAAAACTCCCATATCCCTCTTCGGGGGGAAAAGGAGGTGTGACAGCTCTGGCGACTCTGCTGGGAATCGAACCCAGAATCTCTGGTTCAAGGTTCAAGAATTCGAGCTTACATAGCTGTTATGTTTTGGCTTTCCATTATCTGACTTTACATGTTTAAACCTGACGTGCTTACCGCTTTGATATTTATCTGAATTGCATATAAACTGTGCCGAAACCCTTCTTCTCTCTGAGTCTTCTAAATCATCTGGGAAGTGTGCACTTCGTGTGACTTATTTTCTGTTAGAGTCATCCAAATTTTTGAACGAGGTACGGACAAGTTGCAAAGTCGGTGAAGCTTCTGTATTCCAGGTACGCTGCCCCAACCTCGGCCCGAGCTGTCTGCTCGGGTAAGCCTTGTCTAGAACAAAACCCTAGGATATAAACCTAGTATAACATAGCCTCATGCCAGATCCCTAGTAGGAACGCTTATTTGCATCATGTGCATTTGACTTAGGGGACTCAACACAGGGGTTGGTCCGTCTAGGATAGGTGTACCCGAAATAAAAGACTATCCTGATTCATCTTACCTGCTACGTATGCATTTATTTGTTTCGGCTTGTGTGTTGACCGGCTAAAAATAAAAAAAAATAGAAAAACCAAGAGTGAGGTAGAATAGAAGTTTTGAAAATCTCTGTATTTGAAATATCCCGAACTCTACCAAAATTTTCTGAAAAATGAAGGAAAATAATATTCCATAACAAAGTGAGTAGATGTATATTTTTAATCAGTCAAGATTTTTCCGAACTACGCCTTATTTGATTCTCACCGGTGTGGGATACGTAGGCAACCCTCATCGGGTCCAACCTTATTTTCTTCAAAAGATATGGTCCTAAATAAAATTAGGTGACGTCATTCTTGCATAAACAGCCAAGTTGCCCAAATGGGGCGTCGGAAGGCTATTTTTGCAAATATAGCCACCTATGGTCTTTTCCAAATTTTGGCCCAATTAGCGAGCACAACCCTAAAAACTTCCTACCCGAAGTACTGAAGGGCTGTATTCGCAAAGATGGTCCTTCTTCTTTATTAATAAATCTTTTGCAAAAAAATAACGCTTTTTCGCATTCGATCAAAATTTTTGTGGTTTTTAATCAAAACAAATGTGCAAGATGAATACAGTTGAAAACATTCCCTTTAAGGTCATCGAGGAAATCCCTTGGGACTCCATATGTGGTGGAGCGACTTGGGAGAAGTTAGTAGAAAGTCTGCTGTAAAAGCTTTTAGCGGACTTACTAGTCTTCTAAAAATCAAGCCGAGGTTGGACATCGTCGAAGCTCTAGTATCGTTTTGGGACCTCGCCCACAATGTATTCCACTTTTCATATTTTGAGTTGACACCCACGCTAGAGGAAATAGCAGGGTATGCTGGTCTCAATGACAATCTTGGATCTTTTAAAAATTAGTCGGGACGCCCAAGACCCACACCTATCTGAAGGGTTATGCACTTTCTATTTTCTGTACAAACGTTATGGAGATCCTCGAGGCTATGAAGCTGACAACACTGGTCTAACTCACAAGAACCAGGCTAAATGGGAAGCCCGTCGGGGGCTAGCTTTCGTGGTAGCATTACTGGGCACCTTAATCTGCCCAAGGAGTGACGGACTCATAGATATCGGACTGGTGGGGATGGAGGATTTCATGATAAAAAAGTCCAATGGCACCCTTATACTGATGGTTTTAGCTGAGATTTACCGTGCCTTGACGATTTGCCAGTCTGGAGGAAAATTCTTTGAAGGGTGCAATCTGCTCCTACAAATCTGGATAATCGAGCACCTCTGTCACCGCCCAGGCTACATGAACTACGTCTTAACCAGTTTGAATTGTATCAAAGAACATGGTACTCGGGTAGAGGCCACAAATTTCCTGAGGGCACAGAGGCCTGGCACTCACATTTGAGTTCATTGACTGCCGACCGAATCGAATGGACATTCGGGTGGCTCCCTATCGGCGAGGTTATCAATATGTCCGCTGAGGTGTGCTATCTTTTGTTAATGGGTCTACGAAGCATTCAGCCATATGCTCTACATCGGGTCTTACAGCAGTTGGGAAGACAACAGGGTGTTCCACATGATGAGGACTTAAGCCAACAAGCCATTGAGTTATGTCCGAGAGCTGCATTTCCTGAAGGCAGGGTCCATCAATCTGGAACGAGTGCAGATTTTTAGAACCTCAGACTCGGGTAAGAAATCTATCCAAAGGGGAAGTGGATCCCGCCTACACTTTTTGGTATGGAAGAAGAGGCAGAGAGCACCAAGAACCAGAGCGACCTGCAAAAAGACCTCACGTGCAGCATTTTACTGAGCAGACATAAGAACATTGGGTCTGGTTAGAGAAGGAAAACAACTACCGGGCTACAATAAGTAAACTGGAGGCCCAGATCAGGGAGCTCAAATTTGAAAACACTATACAAACTGCTGCAGCCAAAGGGGAAAGAAACAGGTTGAACAAAGAAAATGAGACCCTCCGGGCTCAGATCCAGAAAATGAGGATAGCCATTGAAAACCCTGAGAGAAGCAGAGCTGACGAAAGACTTGTCACCACCCTCAGGCAAAAGTTGTGTAGCTATGGTGATCACCTGGACAAAGCCGAAGAGGATTCGTGCGAAAAATGAAGAGAAAAATGACCAAGAAGTTATAGGTTTAAAAGAAAGGAAGACCACCTTTGAAAACGAAACGGCCAAGCAATCAAAAAGATTTAAGGCAGAAAGGGAACAGTTCTATGCTATGATAGCTCAGTTGGAAGACGAATTGCAACAATGGCAAGAACAGAGTCACGAAGACGCATAGGTTTTAAAGGCAAGATCCCATCAGATCGGGCGTCTACTTCAAGAAAAAGGTATCATCAGGCAAAGGTTCCGGGATATAGTCGATTACATTGTCATCAAATGCCAGAAATGCGAAGATATGACTCAGACCACCTTCTTTTCAGCGGTAATGATATTCGTCCACAAGATAATGGATGAACTATGCCGCCTCCAGCAAGATATGGTACGTAGGCCCGTGGCAAGGCCGAATGATGCCCCGCAAGTCCCTGGAGCATTGGAAGCACTGATGTACTCTTGATGTTTTCTCGAGTCTGTATTTTGTTTCCTGTTACAGTCCTGTCTAAATCCACTTTAGCTTTTACATTTCCAAGAAAATTATGTGTTGAGTATGTTTTTTAATTTTAAATTTCCAAAATTGTGTAAAAACTTTTTCAATCGGAAGTATTTTTTAATGAATGAAAGTTTTAGAAAAATATTTATTTATCACTTGAACTATGTGATGATCTGATTCACGTGGTGCCGTGATACGTAGGCAATCCACGTAGGATTCGATCATAACCTTAAGAAAGGAAACCGAGTAAGGAATAAAAGAGCGGAAAATAATAACAAAAAGAAGGAAAAGAGTGATAAAGTGACAAAGAAAAGGGAAAAGTTCGAAACCGAGAAATAAAGTCGGGATGAAATACACAACTGTTGCAAAACATATAGAAAGCATTTAATTTCCTATGTGCATTTCATACCCCAACCGTACGATTCCCTATGAGATAAATGCTTCAACCTAACGTTTTGTTGTTTCAATCTCTAAAGGTGTTTTTAGGTGGTTGGTTTTGTGCTAACCTGGCTTCCCATCCTTACTTCACTAGATCAAAAGGGAGCATAGAAATGACATCCGAAAGTCACTTATCAATCGTCAACTCTTCCGTGGAAGACCTGA
The DNA here is from genome assembly GCA_005239525.1 of Nicotiana knightiana. Lineage (NCBI taxonomy): Eukaryota > Viridiplantae > Streptophyta > Magnoliopsida > Solanales > Solanaceae > Nicotiana > Nicotiana knightiana. The sequence goes on along the minus strand of ML425624.1, from coordinate 11,617 downwards.
ATCCAGCCATCCCAACATCTGAGTCAGCAACAGCTGAAGAAAACAGGACTCTGCATTGCCGCATGCTGGAACTGTGGGACGCATGGTCCAATGGTAGGGAACTGCCCAGTACCATCCCGGGTTTCCCGGAGATAATTCCCAGGACAGGCGGGACCTCCAACATTCCCATAAGTTACCCAGCCACGCCGTTTGGATATCCAACTATGTCGGCTCACTTTGCCGGAAGGCCTTCTGAGGTTCGCCCCCAGGCCCTGTTTTCTGGTGTGTCTTCCAACATCTTCATCGCACCACTATTCTCTGCCACGGCTCCATCGACTATCTCTGGGCCAAGCTTCGAGCCACCAGCATTCACATTCCAAACACCATCCGTCCATCTGGATACCGCTCATGTTATTCCCACTTCATACCCCCAACAACCTCAGTTTGAGGTCACTTTGGGACAAGATAAGAAAAGCCCCGAGCACGAAGAAATGGCTCGGAATATGAAGAGTATTGAGCACAAACTCAAGAATATACAGTGGATGAGCCGGCAGAAGAGCGTCTCCTATGCAGACTTGTGCATGTTCCCGCACGTCCACTTGCCTCTCGGGTTTAAAATCCCCAAGTTTGAAAAATATGACGGACATAGGGACCCCATAGCTCATCTGAAAAGGTATTGCAACCAGCTCCGGGGAGCAGGTGAGAAAGAGGAACTTCTCATGGCATATTTCGGAGAAAGCTTGACAGGGATTGTATCAGAATGGTATATGGACCAGGATATATCCCGGTGGCACATATGGGATGACCTAGACATCGCTCCCGATAGGAACTCTCTATCCAATCTCAAAAAGAAATCCTCAGAAAGTTTTAGAGAGTACGCCATTAAGTGGCGCGAGCAGGCCTCCAGGTTCAAACCTCCGATGGATGAGGTTGAAATGGTCAGTGTTTTTATACAAGCACAGGAAGCTGATTACTTCCAAAATATGATGTCCGCCATGGGCAAACCATTTGCGGAAGCAATCAAAATTGGAGAAATGGTTGAGAATGGCCTAAAGACCGGTCGTATCCTGAGCCAGCCAGCCATAAGAGCAACCTCTCAGGCCATCCAAAGCGGATCCGGGAGTGCATCCAACAGAAAGAAGAAAGAAGAAGGGGCCATGATGGCTTCCGATGTCAGGAATTCTCGGCAATACCCACGTCCATTTTCCAAAGCTTCCCAATGCTACTATCCTCACCAAGATGCAACTTATACTACTTCCCCTTTTCCCTATGCGGTGACGAACGCTCAGCTGCATCCCTGGCTGCAACAACAATACAACCAGAACAGAGCTCCACCCCCAAGAAACAACCATTTTCCACCAGCTCCCTATAACCCACGCCCTTCTATAAAAAACTATCCATACAACACCTACCCCCGTGAACCACCAAGGAGACCAGACTTCACTCTCATTGGTGAGCCGTATTCAAGCCTTTTCCTAAAGTTAGTACAGATGGGGCTTCTTCAGCCCGTATCTCTGACCAGGCAAAACCCAACATCAGCATCATACAAGCAGGGTACCAATTGCGCCTACCATTCCGGAGCAGAAGGGCACGGCACGGAGGATTGCTGGACCCTCAAACGGGTTGTGGAAAGCCTTATAGAACAAAATAAGGTGGTGTTAAGGGATGAAGAGGATCCCAATGTGACAAACAATCCATTTCCCACTCAAAATAATAGGCCCGGTATTGGCATGATTTGCGAAGACCAGAATTTTGATCCACCTTTAAAAGCTATCATCGCCATCGCAGATGTGGAGAAAAAGCCCAAGGCGGCACCTAAACCAATCAAGGAAATGAAGAAGAGTAACCCCGTCCCCCAAGCCACAGGGAAGGCTAAAGCCAAGACAAATATGGGACCCTCTAAAGACGTTGTTCTTTACGTCCCAAGGCACCGAGGAAGGAACAAAGTGTGTTAAGTCCTCCCAGAAGGTTACAATTCAACAAAGCAACGATGAACGACCCAAAAATGTATGTGCCAAAGGGGACGTATGTGGCGCGGGGGAAAATAATTTCACCAAGGCTGAATGAGTTTGTAGTTATTAGCCGCGCGTCGCAGACTCCCATGAAGAATACTACTGTTGTCCCCTGAAATTACAACAAGACGAAGGTGACATACAAAGGAAAAGAAATTACTGGGGAAACGAGTGAGATTAACTCATCAGAGAAATACCTCAACTTGGAACAACTGAACAAATGCAAGCAGAAACGCTTTCCGCCTAAGAAGCCGATCAGTGCCATAGAGGTAGAAGAATTCTTCATAAATATGAAAACCTCTGAATACGCCGTAATTGAGAAGCTTAGAAATTCCCCCACTTAGGTCTCACTTCTATCCTTGATGATAAGTTCGAACGAGCATCATAAAATCCTAATCAAAACACTCAATGAAGCATATGTTCCGGGAGAGACCACAGTTGAGCAATTGGAAAGATCGGCGGAACAATTTTTCGAAGTCAATCAGATCTCATTTAGAAAAAATGACTTACCCCTAGAAGGGGCTACCCACAACAAAGCTCTCCATCTAACTGTTAAATGTGAAGGGTACTATGTGAAAAGAGTTATGGTGGACGGAGGATCTGGGATTGATATTTTCCCTCTCTCGACCCTACAAAGAATAGAGATTGGGAGTGAAAGAATTAGTCCCAACAATGATGCGTCCGCGCATTCGACAGTATCAAGAGAGACACAATCGGGGAGATTGATTTGGTCTTGACTATCGGCCATGTAGATTTTGAAGTGACATTCCAGGTCATGGATATGGATACTTCCTACAATTATCTCATGGGAAGGCCTTGGATCCATGCAGCAGGGGCAGTGCCATCTACTCTCCACCAGATGCTTAAGTTCGAGTATGAAGACCAAGAAATTGTGGTCCATGGAGAGGACGAGCAATCTATTTACAGGAACCCATGAGTCCCATGCCTGGAAGCAAGAGAAGGAAGCAAGCACATAGTCTACCAGGCTTTCGAGATTGTGGTTGCAGACCAATATGAGGAAGGAACCTCGTGCCCTCAACCCTTCTTATCGAACGCATCAATTATGGTCTCTAGCGACATGATTAAACATGGGTACACACCTAGAAAAGGGCTCGGGGTGTCCCTGCAAGGCATTAAAGAACCTATTACCTTGCCTACCAGTAAGAAGTTCTTCGGCATAGGGTTTCAAGCTACTCCCGATGATGAAAAATGGGCTGAACAACGTAAGAAAGATGGTTGGGTATTGCCTCAACCAATCCCGCACATCACCGAATCATTCGTCAAGCCAAAATACGTAGAGGAAGAGGAGGAGGCTTTCACGGCCGAAGAAATTAAAGAAATCTGCGGAGCAATGAGACAGATGTTGTATGAGGCTCATATGGTCCAACCAGGAGAAGGCTCCAGCACTGCTGAAGTGCAATATATGGGGCCTGACGCCAAGTTGCAAAACTGGAAGGCTACTCCATTCCCCATCAGGCGGGAGTCCTAGTAGTTCAGCTTTTGCCATCTTTTCTGCACTATGAGTTATTTCAGGGTGTAACTTAAGTGTTTTTAATTTCTTGCCTTTTGAATTCTGATGTAAACCCTCCTATGTTCAAATTCAATGAAATGAAATCAAAATTTCATTGTCTATTGTTCTTTCTGATTTTTGTTTATTTTTCTTATTTTTTCAGTCCTAATAATGTGGCCTTAAAAACATGACATGCTTGCAGACTTCATGCTCTGATCTTAATACGCTGTCTAACCTCCAAATAACGAATCAAGAACCGGAATATGATGAAGAAGAAGCTTTTAGCGAAATAAATCAAGAATTGGAACAATTCGAGAATAATCCTAAGCCGAACTTAAACGAAACAGAACCCGTTAACTTGAGTAATGCATAGGAGGTTCGAGAAACCATGATAAGCGTCCACACAGATGAAAGAACTAGGGACGCCTTGATTCAACTCCTAGTTGAATTCAAAAATGTGTTTGCTTGGTTCTACGACGACATGCCCTGGCTAAGTGTGGACTTGGTGGTACACAAATTGCCGACCTACCCCAGTTATCCACCTGTCCAACAAAAGCAAAGGAACTTTAAAACAGACACGAGTGACAAAATCAAAGAAGAGGTCGCTAAACAACTAAAATCTGGAGTAATTCAAGTGGTCCAATACACCACCTGGCTGGCCAATGTGACTCCGATACCTAAGAAGGACGGAAAGGTCCGAGTATGTGTCAACTACCGAGATTTGAACAAAGCAAGTCCCAAAGATAACTTTTCACTGCCAAACATATATATCCTAGTTGACAATTGTGCCAAACATGAGGTACAGTGTTTTGTCGATTGCTATGCTGGACATCAACAGGTGTTGACGAATGAAGAGGATACAAAAAAGACAGCCTTCACTACACCCTGAGGAACCTACTGTTACTGGGTCATGCCAGTTGGTTTAAAGAATGTTGGGGAAACTTATATGAGGGTCATGACCGCCATATTCCACGATATATGCATCAATAGAGAGGTGTACGTGGATGATGTGATCATTAAATCCAGGACGCAAGGTGACCATGTGCAACATTTGAGGAAATTCTTCGAACGCCTGTGTAAATATGATCTGAAATTAAACCCAGCCAAGTGTGCTTTTGGAGTTCCATCCGGAAAATTACTGGGATTTATAGTCAGTCGACGAGGCATCGAGCTGGACCCGACAAAGATAAAATCTATTCGGGATCTCCCACCTCCAAGAACCAAGAAGAAGGTCATGAGTCTGCTGGGTAGGTTGAATTACATCAGCAGGTTCATCGCTCAGTTGACATCCACATGTGAGCCTATATTCAAGCTGTTAAAGAAAGATGCAGCCATCAAATGGACAGACGAATGCTAGGACGCTTTCGACAAGATCAAAGAATATATGTCGAATCCGCCAGTGCTAGTCCCCCCGGAACCAGGGAGACCTTTATTCTTATACCTGACGGTGTTAGAAAATTCCTTCGGGTCATTCTCGGGCAGCATGACGCAACCGAGAAGAAAGAGCAGGCCATATATTACTTGAGCAAGAAGTTCATGAGTTACAAAGCCAAGTATACGCTGTTGGAAAGAACTTGTTGCACTCTAACTTGGGTTGCTCAGAAGCTCCGACATTATTTGTTGGCTTATACCACCTACCTCATCACTAGGCTAGACCCATTGAAGTACATATTCCACAAGCCAATGTCCACCGGGAGATTAGCAAAATGGCAGATCCTGCCACAGAATTCAACATTGTCTATGTCACCCGCACAACCATGAAAGCTGAAGCCTTGGTCGATCATCTAGCTGAGAATCCAGTTGATGACGAATACCAACCTTTATGCACTTATTTTCCGGATGAGGAAGTCAATTCCGTCGAAGTAATCTCAGAAGACACTGACACTTGGAGAATATTCTTCGACGGAGCAGTCAATGCAAAAGGTATTTGGATAGGGGCAATCTTGATTTCGCCCACAGGACAACACTATCCTGTCACGGCCCGCCTCCGTTTCTTCTGTACAAACAATACTGATGAGTATGAAGCTTGTATAATGGGCATGAACATGGCCATTGACATGGATGTAGAATAATTATTGATCATGGGGGATTCTGATTTGATCATCAAGAAGGCTCAAGGAGAGTGGGAAACTCGAAATGTTAAGCTCCTTCCTTATAGACAACATGTGGAAGATCATATCAAGCAATTCAAAGCTGTCGAGTTCAGATATATTCCTCGGTGCCACAACGAGTTAGCCGATGTGCTGGCTACCCTAGCTGCAATGCTTCCATATCCGGGTAATGTTCACATAGACCCATTGGAGATTCAAATCAAGGAAAGACATGGTTATTGCAACACGGTCGAAGTAGAACCCGACGTCCGACCATGGTATCATGATATCAAAAGATTCTTGAAGACAAAAGAATATCTAGAGTAGGCCAACGGAGACCAAAAGAGAACCATCCGAAGGCTCGCCAGAAGTTTCTTCCTAAGTGGGGAAGTACTGTATAAAAGGACTCCCGATATAAATCTATTAAGATGTGTAGACGCCAAAGAAGCCGAAAGGATTATGAGCGAGGTGCATTCAGGAGTATGCGGTCCCCACATGAACGGGTACGTCCTCGCAAAGAAAATCTTGCGGGCTGGATATTATTGGATGACCATGGAGAAAGATTGTTTTGGTTTCATCCGAAAATTCCATAAGTGTCAAATACATGGCGACTTAATCCATGCACCACCATCAGAATTGCATCCTACGTCAGCACCCTGGCCGTTTGTTGCCTGGGGAATGGATGTCATCGGGCCAATCGAGCCAAGAGCCTCAAACGGGCACAGATTCATCTTGGTTGCGATCGACTATTTCACAAAATGGGTCGAGGCATTCACGTTCAAAGTTGTCACTAAGAAAGCGGTGGTGGATTTTGTGCATTCTAATATGATTTGTCGTTTGGTATCCCAAAAACTATCATTCCCGACAATGCCGCGAATCTGACAGTAACTTGATGAGGGAGGTATGTGAACAGTTCCAAATCACACACCGTAACTCCACCCCTTACAGGACCAAAGCCAATGGCTCCATTGAAGCAGCAAACAAAAACATCAAGAAAATTCTCAGGAAAATGATTCAAACATCCAGGCAATGGCACGAGAAGCTGCCTTTTGCATTGTTGGTGTATCGCACGACCGTGCGCACGTCGGTTGGGGCTATTCCTTACCTATTGGTTTATGGCACTGAAGCCGTAATACCCACAGATGTTGAAATTCCTTCCCTTCGGATTATTGTCGAAGCAAAAATTGAGGATGATGAATGGGTCAAAACCCGACTGGAACAATTAACTCTGATTGATGAAAAAAGGATGGCCACAGTGTGCCACGGGAAGTTGTATGAACAAAGAATGGCCCGTGCTTACAACAAGAAAGTGCGACCTAGGAACTTTGAAGTGGGGCAACTTGTCTTAAGACGTATCCTCCCGCACCACGAAGAGGCGAAAGGAAAATTCGCCCCGAATTGGAAAGGTCCATTCATCATAAGGAAATTGCTACCAAAAGGAGCGTTATACCTGGGGACATCGAAGGAAATGACTCCGAAACGGCTGTCAATGCAGATGCAATCAAAAGGTACTACGTTTGATACTCCATATAATATTAAATGTTCTCCGATTGAGGTAACGAAGGCTTTCACTCTCGCTACCCAAACACCATTAACCCTTTTGCAAACCCTTTGAGCCGGTTACCCTTCTTTGATTACCCTCTTTGGAACCCGAAAGTATTATTGAAAAAAAAAGTAAATAAATAAAAAATGAATGAAAATATGAAATGAAAAAAAGAAAGAGAAAAGAATGAAAAAAAAAACAAAACAAAAATAAAAAAATCAAAACAAAAACAAAATATTTCCCTGAACTACGTCTGACTTGATTCCGAAAGAATACGTAGTCAGCCTCTCCCTGGGGTTCAGCCACACCAAAAAATAATTCCACATTTCCCCAAGATTTTAAGCTAGGAAAAACGTTATGTCCAGCAACGTTTTCGCATAAAAGGTTCCAAAGTTGTAATTCAATACAAATTCTTTTCACCAAAACCCTGTTCAAGTCCTTCCGATCGATCGTCAAAGATGTCTAAAGTTGGAGGATACAGTGTCGGATCTGGTGCAAGAAAATGAAAGAAATAAAATGAGAGAGTCTTATCGGTGAAAACCCACACGATCACCGTGAGGCGACAGTAAGCAGAGAAATCAAAAATGAGAGAGTCTTGTTAGTGAAAACTCACAAAGAGCACTACAAGGCGATGGTGAGAAGAGAAATGAGAGAGGTTAGTTGGTGAAAACCCTCAAAGGGCGCCACTGATCGAAAAGGATAATGGGTCACTGACTTGGACGCAGGCTGGGGCAAGGTTTCTCAATCTCGAGGTGATAGTTGTGATGAATTTCTAAGAGTCGGACGGATTACACAGATCAGGCATCCAGTCCAAAAGGCATGTCATGTTCATTGAAGTCCGCATGCACTCCAGATAAGTCCTTCCTTCCTTCCTCCGAAAGGGATACCTCTCGTTTAAACTCATTATCCATTCCGTCATTTATTGTTTCTCAATCCCTTTCGGTCTAACTCTATTCCTGAAATAAGACAAAGAAAAGATGGCAAAACTGATGCCATCTGATTTACAGGGTTCTCATTTGAAGTGAGCCAACATGTAAAGGGCACCGAGCCTCATCAGGGGCATCAAGTCGATCCCGACTGGCCGCAATGGCCGATGCTGTAAACACAACTCTTGAAAGGAGAAGATCAAATCAAAATAACTATGAAGGAAATTGAAGTGAAAGGTTAATTCCCACGTGGCTAACCCTCTCGGCAAAGTCTAAAAAGCCAAAGCCCTCACGTTGCTTTAAATTAAATACGGGGGAAAAACCAAAAATGGAAGGTCGATAGAGGCGAAGTAAAATTGGAAAGGTTAAGTCTCCCGAGACTAACCAGTGCGGCAGAATTTCAGGGGCGAAAAATTCCCCCCAAATACTCTAGAAATCCAAAAGAGAAGCAAGTGAAAGGCCTACAAAGGCAGAATAAAGCTAAAATGTTGGGTCCCACGTGACCGGTCACTACGACGAAATCTGGAAAGCCAAGGTCCCCGGGTTTGGAAACGAAACACAATCCCCAGCAAACAAGCAAACAGTTTAGATCTTCGTCAAGAAGGCTGAGATCGAGCAGCTTGAAATAATAAAGGCCGCAAAACCAACCACCGTTTCAAACTAACAAATTGTTCTTTGTTTGAAAGTAGGAAACAGGTGCAAAAGCAACCATGCAAAAAGCAGGTGCAACCAAAGGAATTGCGCAAGAGCTAGAAGGAGTTCTGCAGCGTTGACTCCAAAGAAAGGGAAGTTTCCTCCAAAAATCGTTTCCCGCATGCCTAAAATAAAAATAAAAAAAGAAAAAAGAAAAAAGAAATAAAGATAAAAAAAGGAAAAAAAAAGAAGAGAGAAAAACTGAAGTTGAAAATGACTCAAAGTAGTATGGGGCCTCCAATCCCCAACTACACCTTTTTCCCGACATGGGTGTACACGCTCCCTAGTCGATGTCAATTAAGGGTATACATTCCCTAATTGATGTTTTGCTTGTCCAGTTAAGGGTATACATTCCCTAACTGGTGTTTTCTTTTCCAATTAAGGGTATACACTCCCTAATTGATGTTTTACTTTTCCAATTAAGGGTATACACTCCCTAATTGATGTTTTGCTTTTCCAGTTAAGGGTATACACTCCCTAATTGATGTTTACTTTTCCAATTAAGGGTATACACTCCCTAATTGATGTTTTTATTTTCCAGTTAAGGGTATACATTCCCTAATTGATATTTTACTTTTTCAATTAAGGGTATACACTCCCTAATTGATGTTTCTTTGCCAATTAAGGGTATACACTCCCTTATTGATGCTTTTCTTATCCAATTAAGGGTATACACTCCCTAATTGATGTTTTACTTTTTCCAATTAAGGGTATACACTCCCTAATTGATGTTTTTCTTTTCCAGTTAAGGGTATACATTCCCTAACTGATGTTTTTCTTTCCAACTAAGGGTATACACTCCCTAATTGATGTTTTTCTTTTCCAATTAAGGGTATACACTCCCTAATTGATGTCTTGCTTTTCCAATTAAGGGTATACATTTCCTAACTGATGTTTTCTTTTCCAATTAAGGGTATACACTCCCTAATTGATGTTTTTCTTTTCCAATTAAGGGTATACACTCCCTAACTGATGTTTTACTTTTCCAATTAAGGGTATACACTACCTAATTGATGTTTTTCTTTCCCAATTAAGGGTATACACTCCCTAATTGATGTCTTGCTTTCCCAATTAAGGGTGTACACTCCCTAATCGATGCTTTCTTTTCCAATTAAGGGTATACACTCCCTAATTGATGCTTTTCTTTTCCAATTAAGGGTATACACTCCCTAATTGATGTTTTTCTTTTTCAATTAAGCGTATACACTCTCTGATTGATGCTTTTCTTTCCAGCGTAGGGTATACAATCCCTAGTTGATTTTATTTTTCCACCCTAGTGGATTTTGCTTTGAGATTTAGGGTATCCACTCCCTAGTAGGCAATAACTCCGGATGCACATGCTCCCGGCTTTTCACCGCTTTCAATAACGAAATAATGTAGAGTTTCCTTACAATAATTCACGAAATTTTCCTAGTGAAAACTAGGGTAGAAAATTTCATTCGTTTGTTTTTGATTTTGCACAGATTACATTTTTTAGGACATTGGAACTCGAGACGACCAAAATAAGAAGTTTCAATCCAAAAAATAATAAAACAAAAGAAGAAAGAGAAGATTGAATCCGAAAGTGCGGAAATGGGGAAGATATGGACTATTCAGAGCAGATTGAAGTCATTCGTCCAGTATATCATGTCTTGATCCGAAAAGCTGAATAAGAGTGAACCAGCACATACATCTAACAAGCATCAAGATTCAGATCAGAGTCTGCGTGAAGAAACAACCAAGACTCAAGATCAAGATGCAGAAGACTTATAGATATGAATTTTGTAACTCATAGTTGATAGGCTAGTTTAGTCTTTTTCATTTTTGACTTTGGTGTAATAGGAGATCAGCAGCAGTAACAGCAGCAACCACAGTGAAATCATAGTTACCGGTAGTCCAGCTACCAAAAACTTCCAGAACTACACTGACATGATTCCTTTATAGCCAAGGATATGTAGGCAACCTTTGAAGCAGGGTTCAATCAAACTTATCCAAAAACGCTTCACATGGAGTATTTGAACATGTAAAAGTTGTTCATAACTGCTCACTTTGTCTTTGCCCGAAAACTCTTCATGTTTTCGAGCAAAGAGGGGCAGTTGTGAGCATATAATTTTTCACCTACTAAATACTCCTACAAAATTGGATAAGTAAATTAATTTTACGAATTTTTGTTGAATTTTTTTAGTGATTAGTTGTTTTGTTTTTAATTAATCTGTGATTAGATGAAAATAACGTTTAAAATTAATTACTACATTTTTGGATTAAATTAGGTTTGAATTTAATTAGTAATTAGTTGGTTTAGGAATCAAATAAGAAAAGAGCTGAAAAATTAGACCTGGGCAGACTTGCCTAGGCCCAAGAACCTATCTCTACACTACAAACGACCCAGGCCCAATCCCATTACTCGGCCAGCCCCCCTACCACACTAAACGATCCCGTTTGGACTAAGACTAATCCCAGTCGTTGATCTCTTAAGATCTAACGGCTGGGAACTAATTAAACCTATACTATATAATTGTCCAACCCCCCTACCCTCTCAAGCCCAGAAGTCTTACCCCCCCCCCCCCCTGTCCGTCTCTCTCTTCTCCCTAAAAACCCAAACCCTTGCCTCCTAGAATCACCATCCTCCGCCGATCGAAAATCGCCTCCGGCGGCGGAGCTTCACCAAATAAAGCCCAAATTATCACCAGGCAATCCTCACCTCCCCCTCAACCACCTCCCAGCCTTAGTTTTCCCAAAAAAAAAGCACCTGACTCTGACTTATTTCAGATCTGAAAACCAGAAAAAACCCTAATACCTATTTAAGCTCGATTCTCAACGGCTCTGTGACTTAGACTCACATGAGTCGATGGCTCGTGACAAGGGCCGTCGATTCATGCTAGTCG
>ML425622.1:1790-54483 GCA_005239525.1 Nicotiana knightiana | reverse complement strand
CGCAACAGGAGTAATAAGGGTGATATATTTAGGGAGGAACAATAAGGGTGGACAGGTGGGAGCCGGTTTCAGGCCGCAACAAGGAGCAATAAGGGAGGACATTTATAATTTTTACTAAATTTCAAAGAAAATAAGGATTTGAAAGGCTTAAATGTTCATTTTACAATTTTTTCATATTTTTGCACTACTTTTATTTAAAGTTAAAGTTTGGAAATTTGGAAATTTCGTGAGAACTGGTTATAGCTGAGACCTGGAAAAGGCGACTGAGTATTTTAAATGTTTTGGCAGTTATTATTTATTTGTTTTAGATTTCTTCCATACTTCATATATTATTGTCACATGTTATATTGTAAATGCCCCGCCGTAGCCTTGTCACTACTTCGTCGAGGTTAGGCTCGGACCTTACTCAGTACATGGGGTCGATTGTAACTGATACTACACTCTACACTCTTTTGTGCAGATCCAGGTACCGGCCAGCTGTAGAGATATTTAGAGGGGTTATTCAGTTACGCGGAGACACGAGGTATATCTGTCGGCCTCCGTAGATCCCGAGAATCTTCTCCCATTTTTATAAAACTATTTTATTATATTCAGGACAGTTGTACTAATTCTTTCAGCCCAGTATTTGTGGTATTCTTTAGTAGTTCGTGAATTGTGACACCAGACTCTGGGGTAGTTCTAGGTTTATTTATACAATTAGTTCGTGGCTCGATTTAAGTGATTGATTATTATTTTATATTTGGATTTTTTTATTGAAAACATTAGATCAAGTTTAATTTAAAATTATTTTATCCTGTTTAGATGGTTAACTAAAGGAAATAGTTAAGCGAACTCTAACATTGGCTTGCCTAGCAAGTGTGGTATTAGGCGCCATCACGATCCCTAAGGTTGGGAATTTGGGTCGTGACAAGGTAGTATCAGAGCACTAGGTTGCTTAGGTCTCACAATTCACGAACAAGCTTAGTAGAGTCTGAAGGATCAGTACGGAGATGTCTGTACTTATCTTTCGGAGGCTATTGAGTTAGGAAACAACTCCATTTTTATTTCTAATCTATCGTGCGATTCTTGTATCCCAAGTACTGATTAGATTCTTCTATTCTCTTGCAGATGGCGAGAATACGTGTTTCATCTTCTGCTGACCAGCATTCCGGTCCTCCAGCAGCAGCGACTCCTACTAGGAGCAGAGTCCGAGGCCACGCCAGAGGTGAGGCAGGGGAAGGACTCAACCCGTTGCTCAGGCAGCAGCCCCAGCTGCGGAACCTCATATTGAGATTGATGAGAGGGTTCCGGCTCAGACTGTTCCAGCGGGGCCAACTCAGGTTCCCGAGGGGTTTATTGCTACCCCGGTTCTTCAGTATGCTTTGGTCCGTTTAGTGGGCTTGATGGAGAGTGTGGCCCAGACGGGCACATTCCCTGTTGCTTCAGCCGTATCTCAGGCTGGAGGCGGGGTCCAGACTCCTGCCATCCACACTCCAGTCCAGACTACTCCTCAGGTTCAGACCCCAATAGCCAATCCCGTTAGGGTAATTCAGCTAGTTGCACCGCCCGTTAATGGGGCAGCTATGTCTACCGATGCTTTATGGAGGTTGGACAAGTTCATTAAGTTATTTCATGTTCATTTAAGTGGTGCTATTTCAGAGGACCCTCAGGAATATCTGGATAGTTGCCATGAGGTGTTGCAAAATATGGGTATTTTGGAGACCAATGGGGTCGATTTTGCTGCCTTTCAGATGACTGGTTCCGCCAAGAAATGGTGGAGGGATTTTCTGTTGACTAGACCAGTTGGATCACCTGTTCTTTCATGTTACTACTCGAGAGGATAAGCGTCGTCAGTTTGGGCGACTTCAGCAGGGCAACATGACAGTGACCCAATATGAGACTCGTTTCGTGGATTTGGCTAGACATGTCATTCTTTTATTGCCCACAGAGAGGGAGAGGGTCAGACAGTTTATTGATGGCCTTGCTCAGCCCATCAGGTTGCAGATGGCCAAGGAGACAGGGACTGTGATTTCTCTTCAGGATGCTGCTAATATATCTAGGAGGGTTGAGTCAGTTCTTGGGATGGGAGGTCAGGGGTCAGACAAAAGACCTCGCCATTCCAGTAGATTCAGCGGTGCCTCGACTGGGGGCGGAGATACTCAGAATGGAGGCCATTCTTCCTGGACATTTAATTCAGCACTTCAGACGTCCCATGGTGCTTCAGGAGGTCGTGGCTCTTACTCGCCTTATCCTGATCAGTCAGCCCCAATCAGAGCACCTCATCTTCAGAGTTATTATCGTGGTCAGCCGGTTCGTCAGGGTCAGCCTTAGTATCAGGATGGTTGTTATGAGTGTGGTGAGTATGGGCACATTTAAAGGTCTTGTATGAAATTCTTGGGTAATCAGCCTCAGTACCAGAATTCTCGTGCCATAGTTCCGGCACTAGCTGCAATACCACCGGCCCAGCCAACCAGGGGTAGGGGTCAAGTAGTCAGAGGTAGAGGTCAGAATGTTAGAGGTGGAGGTCAGCATGCTAGAGGTGGAGGCCAGCCCGCTAGAGGTGGTGGCCAGCCCGTTAGAGGTGGAGGACCACATGTCAGGGGTCCTCCTGGTGATGTAGTTCAGGGTGGTGGGGCCCAGCCCCGACTATATGCATTCCAGCCAGGCCTGAGGCAGAGTCCTCCAATGTTGTTATTATAGGTATCATCTCAGTTTGTGATAGAGCTGCTTCAGTTTTGTTTGATCCGGGGTCTACTTACTCGTATGTTTCATCCTATTTTGCCTCGTATTTGAATGTGCCCCGTAATTCCTTGAGTGTTCCTGTTTCTGTGTCTACACAGGTGGGGGATGCTATCGTGGTAGATCGAGTATACCGTTCGTGCGTGGTAGTCATAGAAAGTCTTGAAACTAGTGTGGATATTTTACTTCTAGACATGGTTGATTTTGATGTTATATTGGGCACGAATTGGTTGTCGCCATATTATTCCATCTTAGACTGTCACGCCACGACAGTTACCTTAGCATCGCCGGGGTTGCCTCGATTAGAATGGAAAGGGACCCCTGGTCATTCTCCCAGCCGGGTGTTTGACTTATTTGGCCCATATTCGTGATTTCGATGCCTAGGTTTCTTCTATAAAGTCAGTTCCTGTCATGCGTGAGTTTCCTGAGGTATTCCCTGTAGACCTGCCAGGTATGCCACCCTACATGGATATTGATTTCTGTATTGATGTGGCTCCGGACACTCAGCCCATTTTCATTCCTCCAAATCGGATGGTCCCACCAGAATTGAAAGAACTAAAAGAACAGTTGCAAGACTTTCTAGCTAAGGGTTTCATAAGACCCAGTGTCTCACCTTGGGGTGCACCGGTTTTGTTTGTAAAGAAGAAAGATGGGTCGATGAGGATGTGTATAGGTTACCGACAGCTAAATAAAGTTACTATCAAGAATAAATATCTGTTGCCGAGAATTGATGACCTACTTTATCAGCTTCAGGGTGCTAGAGTATTTTCGAAAATTGACTTGAGGTCAGGCTATCATCAGTTGAAGATCAGGGCGTCTGATATTCCTAAGACAGCCTTTCGGACGAGGTATGGGCATTATGAATTTTTGGTTATGTCTTTTGGGCTGACTAATGCTCCAACAGCCTTTATGGACTTAATGAAAGCCACATCTGGACTCTTTCGTGATTGTGTTCATTGATGACATTCTTATATACTCCCGCAGTCGGGAAGAGCATGAGCAGCATCTCCGTATAGCACTCCAGACTTTGAGAGATAATCAGTTGTATGCCAAGTTTTCAAAATGTGAGTTCTGGTTAGATTCAGTAGCCTTTTTGGGTCATATTGTATCAGCGGAGGGTATTCAGGTTGATCCTAAGAAGATAGATGCAGTCAAGAACTGGCCTAGACCCACTACAACTACGGAAATTAGGAGTTTCTTGGGTTTGGCAGGTTACTACCGTCGTTTTGTGGAGGGGTTCTCGTCCATAGCAGCCCCAATGACTAAATTGACTCAAAAAGGTGCCCCATTTAAATGGTCAGATGAGTTTGAAGCGAGCTTTCAGAAGCTCAAGAGAGCCTTGACTACATCTCCGTTGTTGGTATTACCATCAGATTTTCTTTCACGATGTATTGTGATGCTTCTCGAGTTGGCCTTGGAGCAGTATTGATGCAGGATGGCAGGGTGATTGCATATGTGTCTCGTTAGTTGAAAGTCCATGAGAAGAATTACCCTATTCATGACTCAGAGTTGGCAGCCATTGTTCATGCTTTAAAATTTTGGAAGCATTATCTTTATGGCATGCCGTGTGAAAGTTTTACGGACCAACGCAGCCTCCAGTACTTATTCAAGCAGAAAGATCTAAATTTGAGGCAGCGGAGATGGTTAGATTTGCTAAAAGATTATGATGTCACCATATTGTATCACCCAGTGAAGTTGGCTAATGCATTGAGTAGAAAGGCGGCGCGTATGGGCAGCCTTCCGTATATTCCAGTTGGTGAGAGACTGTTGAATGTAGACATTCAGACATTGGCTAATCAGTTCGTGAGGTTGGATATTTTACCCAGTAGTGTTCTAGCTTGTACAGTTGCTCGGTCTTCTCTAATTGACCGTATCCGGGAGCGGCAAAATGATGACCCACATTTGGTGGTCCTTAGGGACACAGTTCGGCACGGTGATGCTAAGCAGGTTACAGTTGGAAATTATGGTGTTTTGAGGATGCAGGGTCGTTTATGTATGCCTAATGTTTATGGCCTTCGTGAGTTGATCCTTGAGGAGGCTCACTGTTCTAAGTATTTGATTCATCCAAGAGCAGCCAAAATGTACCAAGACTTGAGGCAGCATTATTGGTGGAGAAGAATAAAGAAGGACATTGTTGTGTATGTGGCTCGTTGCTTAAATTGTCAGCAGTTAAAGTATAAGCATCAGATACCTGGTGGTTTGTTTCAGCAGATAGAGATTCCTGAGTGGAAGTGGGAGCGTATTACTATGGACTTTGTTGTTGGACTCCCACGGACTCAGAGGAAATTTGACGCAGTTTGGGTCATTGTAGATAGGCTGACTAAATCAGCACATTTCATTCCTGTGGAAAGTACTTATACTTCAGAGCAGTTTGCTGAGTTATATATTCGGGAGATAGTTCGCCTTCATGGTGTGCCTGTATCTATCATTTCTAATCGGGGTACACAGTTTACTTCACAGTTTTGGAGGGCAGTTCAGCGTGAGTTGGGTACCCTAGTGGAGTTGAGTACAACATTTCACCCTCAGACTGACGGGCAGTCCGAGCGTACCATTAAGATATTGGAGGATATGCTCTGCGCTTGTGTTATTGACTTTGGAGGGTCGTGGGATTAGTTCTTGACGTTCGTGAAGTTTACTTATAATAATAGTTATCAGTCGAGCATTCAGATGGCTCCTTATGAGGCGTTATATGGTAGACGGTGCAGATCGCCAGTTGGATGGTTTGAGCCGGGAGAGGCTCGGTTGTTGGGTACAGACTTAGTTCAGGAGGCCTTAGATAAGGTCAAGATTATTCAGGAGATATTTGGTGCAGCTCAGTCTAGGCAAAAGAGTTATGCCGATCGTAAGTTTCGTGATGTGGAATTCATGGTTGAAGATAAAGTATTTCTTCGTGTGTCGCCCATGAAGGGTGTTATGAAATTTGGGAAGAAGGGTAAGTTGAGCCCTAGGTATATCGGGCCATTTGAGATTCTTGATAGAGTGGGGGAGGTAGCTTATAGACTTGCATTGCCTCCAGGTTATCCTCAGTTCATCCGGTATTCCACGTGTCTATGCTCCGTAAATATCATGGTGACCCGTCCCACGTGTTAGATTTCAGCTCTGTCCAGTTGGACCAAGACTTGACTTATGAGGAGGAGCCGATAGCTATTTTAGACCGGTAGGTTCGTCAGTTGAAATCTAAGAGTTATCCTTCAGTTCGAGTGCAGTGGAGGGGCCAGTCCGTTGAGTCAGCTACTTGGGAGTTCGAGTCGGACATGCAGAGTAGATATCCACACTTGTTTTCTAATTCAGGTAATTTTCTATGTCCGTTCGAGGACGAACGTTTATTTTAGAGGTGGAGATTGTGATAACCCAAGGGGTCATTTTATAAATTTAGACTCCGTTCCATGCTTAATAGCCATAAATAGAATAATTTTAAATACCACAATTTGCATGCGCATTCCGGGCGTGAAACCAGAAAGCTTTTATGTGAAAATATAAGAAATAGTGATTTCTAGAATTTAAATTTGATAAAAGTTGACTTTGGTCAACATTTTGAGTAAACGGATCCGGATTAGTGTTCTGACGATCCCGGGAGGTCCGCAGTAAAATATGGGACTCGGGCGTATGCCCGGAAATGAATTCCGAAGTCCCAAGCCTTAGTAATCAATTTTTGAAAGAAATTATTTTGCTGAAATATTTATGAATTAAAGAAAAGAAATAATGTTTGAAATCATTGGTATCGGTCGCGTATTTTGGTTCCTGATCCCGGTACAGATTTGTTATGATATTAAAAGGTTAACTGTGAATTTTGGTGAAAAACGGAGTTCGTTTGACGTGATTTGGACATCCGGTTGAAGAGTTATGAACTTTAGGAGTTCTTGTTAAAAATGATTAGTTTTGAGGTTTAATTCATAGTTTTGCATGTTATTTTCATGATTTGATCGTACGAGCAAGTTCGTATGATATTTTTAAACTTGTGTGCATATTTTGTTTAGAGCCCCGATGGCTCGGGTGAGTTTCGGGTAGGCCACGAGGTGTTTTACACTTAAAGAGAATTTGCTGGTTTTTCATTTTCTGGTGTCCAGGTCTGTTGTTCTATGCGATCGCATAGGAAGGTCCGCGATCGCATAGTTTAAAGTCTGAGGGCCCTTTTTTTGTTCTATGCGAACGCACTGCCCAGCCCCTTACCCTAGGCGAACGCATCCCTTTGAGTGCGATCGCATAGGTCTTCAGCCCAGCTAATATAAATATCTTTTTAAAAATGGGCGAACCTTCTTCTTCACCATATTTTCAAGGTTTACAGTCCTAATAGCGATTTTCTTCAACAATTATCATCCCCATATCATAGGTAATCAATTCTAAACTTTGTTCTTTCAATTCCTTACTGTTTTCATCACCTTTAAAGCAAAAACTAAGAATTTTCATGGTAAAAATTGAGGGTTTGGGTAGAATTCGAGAATTTTGTAAAAATCAAATTTTTACATCGAATTAAGGTCGGATTTCAAAACCAATAGTATATTTGGGTTCGTGGGTGAAAGGGTAAACGTAATTTGGTCCGAACCCCGAGTTTGGACCAAGCGGGTCCGAGGTCGGATTTTCACTTTTTTTGAAAAAACTCAGGAAAAGCCATGTTTTTCAATAAATTTAGTTCATTTAGCATAGATTGATGATATTGAGTTAATTATGAATAGATTTGAGCAAGTTAGAGGTGAATTCAAAAGGGAAAGCAGTAATTGAGCAGTGAGTGGCCTACGAAATTGAGGTAAGTGTTTGGTCTAACTTTGACTTGAGGGAATAGGAATCCCCACTTGTTTGCTATGTGAAATGCATGTGTGTGGTGTTAAGTGACTAGTATCTATGCGTCGCCAAATTTCCTGTTAAACATGATCCCTTTCCCGTTCCCAACTTAATTGATTCTTGTCTTAATTGTTCTATGTTCATTATTGTTTCTATGACTACTTGGCCTTGTTATTTTGTTGTTAAATATTGTTGTGGTTATTTTGGAAAGAGTATTGGTTGTTTTAGCTGGTTCCCTTGTGATACAAAACGGTTGAGCGGTTTGACATTATTTTTACGAGATATATATGTATATTTATGTTCCTGTTGGTTTCATGGTTGAGAGGATATTGATGAAGTTATGAGAAAAATACAGTTTCTTAATTATAATTGTTGAGATAAAAATATTGTGAAATGCTTGGCCAAAATTGTGAAATTTATGAATAAATTGATATGAGATGTCTGGTGGGAGTGGGTTGCACGCCGCAACAAGGAGTGATAAGGGTGGACAAGTGGGATCGGGTTGCACGCCGCAACAGGAGTAATAAGGGTGATATATTTAGGGAGGAACAATAAGGGTGGACAGGTGGGAGCGGGTTTCACGCTGCAACAAGGAGCAATAAGGGAGGACATTTATAATTTTTACTGAATTTCAAAGAAAATAAGGATTTAAAAGGCTTAAATGTTCATTTTACTATTTTTCATATTTTTGCACTACTTTTATTTAAAGTTAAAGTTTGGAAATTTGGAAATTTTGTGAGAACTGGTTATAGTTGAGACCTGGAAAAGGTGACTGAGTATTTTAAATGTTGTTGTAGTTATTATTTATTTGTTTTAGATTTCTTCCGTTCTTCATATATTATCATCACAGGTTATATTGTAAATGCCCCGCCATAGCCTCGTCACTACTTCTCGAGGTTAGGCTCGGCACTTACTCAGTACATGAGGTCGGTTGTACTGATACTACACTCTGCACTATTTTATGTAAATCCAGGTATCGGCCAGCTGTAGAGATATTTAGAGAAGTTATTCAGTTACGCGGAGACACAAGGTATATCTGCCGGCGTCCGCAGATCCTGAGAATCTTCTCCCATTTTTATAAAACTTTTTTATTATATTCAGGACAGTTGTACTAATTCTTTCCGCCCAATATTTGTAGTATCCTTTAGTAGTTCGTGAATTGTAACACCAGACTCTGGGGTAGTTCTAGGTTTATTTATACAATTAGTTTGTGGCTCGGTTTAACTGATTGATTATTATTTTGTATTTGGGTTTATTTATTGAAAACTTTTAGATCAAGTTTAATTTAAAATTGGTTTATCCTGTTTAGATGGTTAATTAAAGGAAATAGTTAAGCGAACTCTAACATTGGCTTGCCTAGCAAGTGTGGTGTTAGACGCCATCACGATCCCTAAGTTTGGGAATTTGGGTTGTGACAGACATTGTTGAAGACTGGCCATCTCAGGGAATCTTTAAGTGACTGGGAAAATAACAACTACGTTTTAAACATGGACAATGCAGAGCCTTTGAAGGTAGCAGAAGGCTCCGCTCGGCTGACTATCAACATGATTTTTGGAGGAGATGAAGTCAACGGTGTAACCTTTTCAGCAACAAAGAAAACGAAGATCTCGGTGACTCACAACAAGAGACTTCGGGTAGTCCCAGAAGATGACATCACTTTCATAGAGGAAGACACTGACGGACTTCTTCTGCAACAAAATGACGCTTTGGTAATCTCTCTCAATGTTTTAGATTTCAAAATTAAATGTGTTTTGGTTGAACCAGTAAGCTCATCCAACATAATACAATGGAGAGTTTTGGAGCAAGCAAAATTAATCGGAAACATCATTGCGGCAACAAAACTCTTAGGTGGCTCCAACTTGACAAGTATGACAACCCGATGAGACATTTTGCTGCCCACACACGCCGAAGGAATAACAAAGACCACTCTATTCGAAGTGGTAGATGGTGTTGCACCCTATTTTGCACTAGTCAAAATAAGATTCAACTTGTGGTTTCTTTGTTGTTGATGAAAAAGAGTCGCCACCTAATTTTTAAAGGTATACTATGGTACATATTTAATTACTAAATGTTATATTCTTTATTAGTTTGCTAACTGGTGAGATTATGGGTAAGGTTTCTTGTTCTTATAAGGGGAAGGTGTTAGGCACCCCTTTTAATCTACCTGAAATAGCTCCATAAGACTTAGAGTAGATTTAGGAATAACTGTTTGTACTATGCCTTAACTAGTGTTCAAAGAACGTAGCTTACCATATATTAGGGGATAATATCTACAAGGGGAGAGTACGGTTTAAAGAGGACGGATTTAAAGAAAAACCTTTAAGAACAAATAGTGTTAGTATATATAAAATTGAAAAGAACATTGAAAGATGGAACGTTTGTATAAGAATGTGTAAAAGGGAAGCTAAGTTAAAGCACGTTGTTTCCTAAATCATTGAAGTTCATATTATTCTAATGAGGTGAAAATGAACCTAAGATGTAGTTTTAAATAGTTGGCTTGAAGAAAACTGTTTAAAAGCCTTTGTTTTTGGAGTAGCAACACTTTAATCTTTTCGAAATAGTTGATTCCCTTTTAGGAAAGTTAAACTCGTAACAGTTTTGATTTTTCCTTTTGAAAGAGAGATTGTAACGACCCGACCGGTCGTTTTGCACATTCGGCCCCTGTTCCCCTAAATAAGACTTCCCGTAGCGGCTTTCAGTGATTCATGACTTGCGGGGACGGGTGGTTCGGGATTCGGAAGTATATAGAGTAATATAGGAACACTTGGTTCCTTAAGATTGGCTTTTAAGGCCAAGTTTGACTTCGGTCAACATTCTGAGTAAACGACCTCGGAATCGAGTTTCGCCGATTCCAGTAGCTTCGTATGATGATTTCGGACTTGTGCGTATGTCCGGAATGGGTTTTCGATGACCGGGAAGCGTTTCGACGCCAAATAGCGAAAATAGAGTTTCCTTAAGTTCATAATTTGGTTTGGAACGTGTTTTTATGTTATCGAGGTCCCAAAAAAATTTCAAGGCCGGGAATAGTTCCTTTATGTCATTTATGACTTGCTTGTAAAATTTGGTGTCATTTCGAGTAGTATAGGTTGGTTCAGCGCATTGAAACCGAATTCAAGAACTTGAAAATTCTTAAGTTTGATTCTAGGGGTTTTGAGGAGTGATTTTGAGTTTTAGTGTGGTTTTGGGTGTACCGAAGGTTCGAGCGAGTCCGTAATATGATTTAGGACTTGTTGGTATAATTGCACGGGGGCTCGGGTAGGTCCAGGTGCCTCCCGGACACCGAACGGGGCCAAAAACCAGCAGCTTCAGCTGCTGGTGCACCAGGTCTGGTATAACCACAGGTGCGGTTGCCCAGATCGCAGGTGCGAGACCGCCCCTGTGGTCAAGGCCTCGTAGGTGCGACCCATAAGGGAAAAGGCCCAATTCGCAGGTGCGGACCATTCTCCGCAGGAGCAGGTCCACTGGTGCAGAAACCTCTCCGCAGGTGCGATCCTCAGTCCCTTTGCCAAATTCCGTAGGTGCGAGCCTTGGCTCGCATGTGCGGTCCTCGAGCCGCAGGTGCGAGGCCACTGAAGGCAATGAGCCCATTTAATTCGGGACTTAACCATTTTTCACCATTTCTTCCACACCATAGGCGATTTTGAGAGCTTTCAAGAGGGTATTCGGCCTAGCTACTAAGAGGTAAGTAATTTTCATTTAAATATTAGTTTATTACATCAATCTTAGGTAGATTAACACCCAATTAGTTTAAATCAAAGGGGTTAGAGTGGAAACCTAGGGTTTATGAACTTTAGAAAAATTCACCACTTTTTCACCATGAAATCCTACAAAAACTATATATTAATGGTCCTTAGGCTATGGGTGAGTGTTTTCTTCAAAAATTTCCGGAATCCGAGCATGTGGGTCCGGGGGTGTATTTTGGGATTTCTTCAAGAATTATGAATTAGCTAAGCTAGTAAGAGAATTTCATACGGTTGAGTGTATATTAACGTATTTATATAATATTTGACTAGTTTCGAGTCCTCGGGTGTAGAGGTTGGAGTTTCGGGCGCGTTCTTGGTCCGAGGAGTGGGTTCCGCACGAGGTGAGTCTCCTTTATAACCTTGTAAGAGGGAATTGTCCCCATACGTAATTATAAATGATTGAATTGTCCTTATTTGCGGGGGGCTACGCACACACGAGGTGATGAGAGTCCGTGCGTAGCTACTACTATGTTATGCCGGGTAGTCTTTAGGACTCACAAGCATGCTTATATGCCTTACTTGTATACCTCCATGTATTCCTAGTCGATTATTATCCTTGAACTAGCATGAGAAAATGGAAGGTTACATTAAATCTTGTTGTGGCCATGATTCTTGTTTTCCAAGTGTGAACTCTATATTTCCTGAATTTCCTAATGATTCTGTGTATGTATACGAGCACCCGTGTCGCATGTATGATTCGTGAGCAGGGTAGCCTTATAATATGTCAACCGCGTCGCATTATCGATTCGCGAGCGGGGTAGTAGATGCATCTATGGTTCGAGCTGTTCGACCCTTCGGCAGTGCACATTTAATTTTTGCGTCGCTTCGGCCGTACGCCACGGCATACTATATGCTATGTGTTTGACTGAGAGTCTTATTATTATTATTAAATGAATTTTTCTATGTGAAAGGAGACTTTGGACTTTTATTATAGTTGTTATTTGTCACTTGCGGTAGGTGGTAGTTCATATACTTGATATTCCATGTCTACTTGATTTTCCATAATTGCTAACCCTGATTAAATCTGTCTAATTATATTATTGCTAATGACCCTAGTGAGTAATACGTCTACCCCTCATCACTACTTTTTCGAGTTTAGACGGTATACTAACTGGGTACATATTTGTTTATATGTACTAATGCTACGCTTCTGTACTTAATTGTGCAGGTTCTGAGGCTGGTGCATCTGGTTATCATACCGGAGCGCGATCATGAGAGTACTTTCTGGATAGACTACACGATGAGCTGCTCTCTTTGGCGTTCCTCAGCAGCACTGTGGAGTTTCTGCTATTTCTTTTGATATTTTTGTCTACCCCTTTCAGACAGTTGTTTATTTATTTTTTCTACTTTGTATATTCCACTAGTCGCCTATGGACTTGTGACACTAGGTCTTGGCACACGTAGTTGGTTTTCTAATATTTTTGCTATACTACATATGATGTCAACGATATTTTGAGTTCATTTAATCAAGTTGCATTCACTTAACCGCTTTCTTTAAATGATTTCTAAATCTAAAATATGACAAGTACTTAAATAAGTAAAATAATCTCGCTAGTAAACTAATGTTGGCTTGCCTGACTCCGGTGTTGGGCGCCATCACGACCTGAGTTGGAATTTGGATCGTGACAACATGGTATCAGAGCTCTAGGTTCACGTAGGTCTCACAAGTCACGGGCAAACCTGGTAGAGTCTTGCGGATCGATACAGAGACGTCTTTATTTATCTTCGGGAGGCTATAGGGTGTTAAGAAACCTCTCTTTATTCTTATTCTATCATGCAGTCGATGGTCTTACTAAATCTCATTGTTCTATTCCCTCACAGATGGTGAGGACTCGTGCAACTGATATTCCAGACCCAGGAGATGTTGCTACCCCTACCTCCGAGGCCGTGGCAGAGGCCGGGGAGGGCACCGGCCCGAGGTAGGGGACGAGGGCATCCCAGAGTTGCTCCATTAGCACCTCCAGAGAATCCTGTCATTGAGGAGCAGAACGAGGTGCCTCCAGCAGATCCTGCCCCAGCAAATTTCATGACTGCACCAGGATTTCAAGAGATCATGGGTCGTATGATGCGGTCATGGACACTATGACCCAGGCTGGTTTATTCCCAGCAGATCCTGCCACATCTCAAGCGGGAGGGGGAGTCCAGACCCCTACCGCCCAGGTCGCAGGTCATGCAGCGGCAGTATATCAAACTCCGGGTACTCTGCCCGTGGGTGGAGCACAGCCAGCAGTAGCAGCACCAGAGCTCAGACTGACTGCGGACGGCGATCCGCAGAAGCTACTTGATAGATGGACTCGATTGCACCCTCCGGTCTTCGGACGTGAGAAAGGCGAGGATGCCCACGACTTTATTGATAGGTTCAGGGACAGACTGCACAACATGAGGATTTTGGAGTCCCATGGAGTCAACTTCACTACTTTCCAGCTAGAGGGCAGGGCCCGCAGATGGTGGAAGTCATTTATCCTTGGTAGGCCAGCAGGTTCCCTACTATCACATGGGAGAAGTTCACTCAGTTGTTCCTGGACAGGTATATTCCACCCTCCGAGAGGGAAGAGCTGTGGTACCAGTTTGAGCAACTGGAGCAGGGGCAGATGTCAGTGACAGACTACGAGGCCAGGTTTTCAGAGTTGTCCCGCCATGCCCTTATGATTCTTCCTACTGATGCTGAGAGAGTGCGGAGGTTTGTAGCTGGGCTACACTCAGGTATTAAGGCCAACATGGCCCGAGAGGTGGAGATGGGTACTCCTTATCAGCTTGTGGTCGAGATAGCTCGCCGGATTGAGGGTTACCGATCGAGGGGCAGAGAGCAGGGCCAGCAGGACAAGAGAGCTAGATTTTCCGGAGATTTCGGAGGTGCCCCAGCCAAGGGTAGAAGTCAGTTCGGTAGAGGCCAGTCCAGCAGGCCTCCATATTCAGCTCGTCCACCACCTTCTCGTGGTTCTTCAGTGAGACCTTATTTCAGCGCCATGCCAGAGAGTTCTTAACGCCAACCAGCTATTCAGGGTCCCTCCGGCGGGTATTTAGGTCATCAGGGGTTTCCTAGTCCTTACTTCAGTGCCATGCCAGAGAGTTCTCATCGTCCCCCATCTAATCAGGGGTCTTCTTCAGGGCAGCAGGCCATGCCTCCAGCGAGGTGTTATAAGTAAGGGGATCCAGGCCATATGAGGAGGACTTGTCCCAGGTTCCGGGGCAAGGCTATTCAGCAGAGTTATCATCCCGCATTCTCAGCACCGGCGCTCCGTCCACCTAGAGGTGGAGGACAGGCTGGTAGAGGTCGTCCCAGAGGTGGAGGCCAGGCAGAGGGAGCTCAACTAGCTCCTATTCAGTCCAGCAGAGGTCAGTCTTCAGGTACTCCAGCCAGATTCTATGCCATCCCATCCCGAGCAGATGCAGTGGCCTCAGATGCCATGATCACATGTATTATTTCAGTATTTGGTAGAGAGGCATCAGTGCTATTTGACCCACGATCTACTTATTCATATGTGTCAGCCTTCTTTGCTTGTTTTCTGGATGCTCCCCGTGAGTCCTTGGGTTCTCCTATATATGTATCCACTCCTGTTGGTGATTCTGTAGTGGTAGACCGGATTTATCGATCTTGCGTGATCACATTCTGTGGCTTCGAGACTAGAGCGGACCTCCTATTGCTCGATATGGTTGATTTTGAGATTATCCTGGGCATGGATGGGCTATCTCCTCATCATTCCATCTTGGATTTCCATGCCAAGACGGTTACCTTGGCCATGCCTGAGTTGTCTAGGCTGGAGTGGAGAGGTTCCTCTTTTAGTGCAACCAGTAGAGTTATTTCCTTCCTGAAGGCTCGACATATGGTCGAGAAGGGTTGTTTGGCATATATTGCTTATGTGCGGGACACCACCGCCGAGTCTACGACGATTCATTCAGTTCCCGTTGTTCGAGAGTTTGCTGATGTATTCCCTTCAGACCTTCCAGGCATGCCTCCGGATCGTGATATTGATTTCTACATTGATTTAGCTCCAGATACTCAGCATATTTCCATTCCCCCGTACCGTATGGCTCCTAAGGAGTTGAAGGAGTTGAAGGAGTAGCTAGAGGAGTTGTTGGCTAAGGGGTTTATCAGACCGAGTGTATCACCGTGGGGTGCTCCAGTTCTATTTGTGAAGAAGAAGGATGGGTCCATGCGAATTTGTATTGATTACCGCCAGCTAAACAAGGTCACCATCAAGAACAAGTATCCATTGCCGCGCATTGATGATTTGTTTGACCAATTGCAGGGTTCCAGGGTGATTTCTAAGATAGACTTGAGATCGGGCTATCATCAGTTGAAGATTCGGGCCTCCGATGTCCCGAAGACTACTTTTCGTACGAGATATGGCCACTATGAGTTCCGAGTGATGTCCTTTGGATTGAGTAATGCCCCAGCAGCATTTATGGACTTGATGAATAGGGTGTTCAGGCCGTATATTGATTCTTTTGTCATCGTCTTCATTGATGACATCTTGATTTACTCACATAGCCTGGGAGAGCACGAGCAGCATTTGAGAGTTGTGCTCCAGACTTTGCGAGAACAGAAGCTATATGCTAATTTCTCCAAGTGTGATTTTTGGTTGGATTCCGTGGCATTCTTGGGAAATGTAGTATCCAGAGAGGGTATCAAGGTTGATCCTAAGAAGATTGAGGCAGTTCAGGGTTGGCCACGTCCTACTACAGCTACCGAGATCAAGAGTTTCTTGGGTCTAGCAGGCTACTATCGGCGATTTGTGGAGGGCTTTTCATCCATTGCATCCCCATTGACCAGATTGACTCAGAAGAATGCTCCATTTTGATGGTCCAAAGAGTGTGAGGCGAGCTTTCAGAATCTCAAGACAACATTGACCTCAGCACCAGTTCTGGTATTGCCTTCCGGTTCTGGGATGTATATAGTGTATTGTGACGCTTCACGTGTTGGCTTGGGGTGTGTGTTGATGCAGGAATGGAGAGTTATTACTTATGCTTCGTGCCAGCTGAAGGTTCATGAGAAGAATTATCCGGTGCATGATTTGGAGTTGGCAGCGATTGTCCATGCTCTTAAGATTTGGAGGCATTACTTGTATGGGGTGTCTTGTGAGGTTTATACGGACCACCGCAGCTTGCAGCACTTGTTCAAGCAGAGGGATCCTAATTTGAGGCAGCGCAGGTGGCTGCTGCTGAAGGATTATGATATCACCATCCTTTATCATCCAGGTAAGGCGAATATAGTAGCAGATGCTTTGAGCAGGAATGCGGAGAGTATGGGTGGTAGTTTGGCTTTCATTGCAGCTGAGGAAAGACCTCTAGCCTTGGACATTCAGTCCCTAGATAATCACTTGGTGAGATTTGATCTTTCATAACCTCGTCGATTTTTTGCACATGTAGTTGCTTAATCTTTGTTATTGGGGGAGATTAAGGCTCGGCAGTATGATGAGCCACGCTTGGCAGAGCTACGGGAGACAGTGGTTCAGGGTGGTGCCAAGGAGGTTACTATTGGCGAGGATGGTGTTATGAGACTTCAGGGTCGTTTGTGTGTTCCTAATATTGATAGCTTGAGGCAGAGGATTCTAGAGGAGGCATACAGTTCACGGTATTCTGTTCATCCTGGTGCTACGAAGATGTATCGTGATCTGAAGCAGCATTTCTGGTAGAGGCGGATGAAGAAAGACATTGTGGAGTATGTGGCTAAGTGTCTTAGCTGCCAGCAGGTTAAGTATGAGCACCAGAGGCTAGGAGGCCTACTTCAGCAGATGCCTATTCTGAGTGGAAGTGGGAGCGCATCACTATGGACTTCGTGGTTGGGTTGCCTTGGACCTTGCAGAAGGTTGACGTGGTTTAGGTCATTGTGGATAGATTGACCAAATCGGTCATTCTAAGAGGCTAGCCCAGATTTACATTCGAGAGATAGTCTGGTTGCATGGTGTGCCGGTATCCATTATATCAAATCGAGGTCCTCAGTTCACCTCGCACTTCTGGAGAGCATTGCACAGAGAGATGGGTACTCAGATAGACCTCAGCACAACATTTCATCCGCTGACTGATGGTCAGTCGGAGCGTACAATTCAGATATTGGAGGACATGCTCAGAGCATGTGTGATTGATTTTGGGTGTTAGTGGGACCAGTTTTTGCCTTTGGCCGAGTTTGCTTACAATAATAGTTATCAGTCCAGCATTGAGATGGCTCCATTTGAGGCTTTATATGGTCGGTGATGTCGTTCTCCTATCGGGTGGTTTGAGCCTAGCGAGGCTAAGTTATATAGCACGGACCTGGTGAGAGATGCCTTGGAGAAGGTGAAGTTGATTCAGGAGAGGCTCTGCACAGCACAGTCCAGACAGAAGAGTTACGCGGATCAGAGGTCACGTGATGTGTCATTTATGGAGGGAGATAAGGTTCTGCTGAAGGTTTTGCCGGTGAAGAGCATTATGGATTCGGGAAGAAGGGCAAGCTGAGCCCGAGGTTTATAGGTCCTTTCGAGATATTGAGGCGTGTTGGAGCGGTTGCCTATGAGCTTGCTCTACCTCCCAGCTTATCAGGAGTCCATCCGGTCTTTCATGTATCCATGCTCCGGAGATATCACGCTGACTTCTCACACGTGGTTGATTTCAGCACTATTCAGTTTGATGAGAGGTTGGGCTACGAGGAGGAGCCTGTTGCCATTATTGACAGACAGGACCGCCAGTTGAGATCCAAGAGAGTTTCTGTGGTAAAGGTCCAGTGGAGGGGCCAACCAGTTGAGGAGGCGACTTGGGAGTCCGAGGAGGACATGCGGAGCAGATATCCACACTTATTCAGCACTTCAGGTATGATTCTAGACCCGTTCGAGGATGAATGTTTGTTTAAGAGGTAGAGAATGTAACGACCCGACCGGTCGTTTTGCATATTCGGACCCCGTTCCCCTAAATAAGACTTCCCGTATCGGCTTTCAGTGATTCATGACTTGCGGGGACGGGTGGTTCGGGATTCGGAAGTGTATAGAGTAATATAGGAACACTTGGTTCCTTAAGATTGGCTTTTAAGGCAAAGTTTGACTTCGGTCAACATTCTGAGTAAACGACCTCAGAATCGAGTTTCGCGGATTCCAGTAGCTTCGTATGATGATTTTGGACTTGTGAGTATGTCCGGAATGGGTTTTGGATGACCCGGGAGCGTTTCGACGCCAAATAGCGAAAATAGAGTTTCCTTAAGTTCATAATTTGGTTTGGAATGTGTTTTTGTGTTATCAAGGTCCGAATGGAATTTCGAGACCGGGAATAGTTCTGTTATGTCATTTATGACTTGCTTGCAAAATTTGGTGTCATTCCGAGTAGTATAGGTTGGTTCGGCGCATTGAAACCGAATTCAAGAACTTGAAAATTCTTAAGTTTGATTCTAGGGGTTTTGAGGAGTGATTTTGTGTTTTAGCATGGTTTTGGGTTTACCGAAGGTTCGAGCGCGTCCGTAATATGATTTAGGACTTGTTGGTATAATTTCACGGGGGCTCGGGTGGGCCCAGGTGCCTCCCGAACACCGAACGGGGCCAAAAACCAGCAGTTGCACCAGGTCTGGTGTAACCGCAGGTGCAGTTGCCCAGATCGCAGGTGCGAGACCGCCCCTGCAGTCAAGGCCTCGCAGGTGCGACCCATAAGGGAGAAGGCCCAGATCGCAGGTGCGGACCATTCTCCGCAGGAGCGGGTTCGCTGGTGCGGAAACCTCTCCGCAGGTGCGATCCCCAGTCCCTTTGCCAAATTCCGTAGGTGCGAGCCTTGGCTCGCAGGTGCGGTCCTAGAGCCGCAGGTGCGAGGTCATTGAAGGCAGTGAGCCCATTTAATTCGGGACTTAACCATTTTTCATCATTTCTTCCACACCATAGGCGACTTTGAGAGCTTTCAAGAGGGTATTCGGCCTAGCTACGAAGAGGTAAGTAATTTTCATTTAAATGTTGGTTTATTACATCAATCTTAGGTAGATTAACACCCAATTAGTTTAAATCAAAGGGGTTAGAGTGGAAACCTAGGGTTGATGAGCTTTAGAGAAATTCACCACTTTTTCACCATGAAATCCAACAAAAACTATATATTAATGGTCCTTAGGCTATGGGTGAGTGTTTTCTTCAAAAATTCCGGAATCCGAGCATGTGGGCCAGGGGGTGTATTTTAGGATTTCTTCAAGAATGATGAATTAGCTAAGCTAGTAAGAGAATTTCATACTTTTGAGTGTATATTAACGTATTTATATAATATTTGACTAGTTTCGAGTCCTCGGGTGTAGAGGTTGGAGTTTCGGGCGCGTTCTTGGTCCGAGAAGTAGGTTCCGCACGAGGTGAGTCTCCTTTCTAACCTTGTAAGAGGGAATTGTCCCCATAGGTAATTATAAATGATTGAATTGTCCTTATTTGCGGGGGCTACGCACGCACGAGGTGACGAGAGTCCGTGCGTAGCTACTACTATGTTATGCCGGGTAGTCTTTAGGACTCACAAGCATGCTTATATGCCTTACTTGTATCCCTACATGTATTCCTAGTCGATTATTATCCTTGAACTAGCGTGAGATATGGAAGGTTACATTAAATCTTGTTGTTTCCATGATTCTTGTTTTCCAAGTGTGAACTCTATATTTCTTGAATTTCCTGATGATTCTGTGTATGTATACGAGCACCCGTGTCGCATGAATGATTCGTGATTGGGGTAGCCTTATATTATGTCAACCACGTCGCATGATCGATTCGCGAGCGGGGTAATAGATGCATCTACGGTTCGAGCCGTTCGACTCTTCGGCAGTGCACATTTAATTTTTGCGTCGCTTCGGCCGTACGCCTCGACATACTATATGCTATGTATTTGACTGAGAGTCTTATTATTATTATTAAGTGAATTTTTCTATGTGAAAGGTGACTTTGGACTTTTATTATAGTTGTTAATTGGCACTTGCAGTTGGTGGTAGTTCATATACTTGATATTCCATGTCTACTTGATTTTTCATAATTGCTAACCCTGATTTAATCTGTCTAATTATATTATTGCTAATGACCCTAGTGAGTAATACGTCTACCCCTCGTCACTACTTCTTCGAGTTTAGACGGGATACTCACTGGGTACATATTTGTTTATATGTACTCATGGTACGCTTCTGTACTTAATTGTACAGGTTCTGAGGCTAGTACATCTAGTTATCATACCGGAGCGCGATCGTGAGAGTACTTTCTGGATAAACTACACGGTGAGCTGATCTCTTTGGCGTTCCTCAACAGCACTGTGGAGTTTCTGCTATTTCTTTTGATATTTCTGTCTACCCCTTTCAGACAGTTGTATATTTATTTTGTCTACTTTGTATATTCCACTAGTCGCCTGTGGACTTGTGACACTAGGTCTTGGCACACGTAGTTGATTTTCTAATATTTTTGCTATACTACATATGATGGCAACGATATTTTGAGTTCATTTAATCAAGTTGCATTCACTTAACCATTTTCTTTAAATGATTTCAAAATCTAAAATATGACAAGTACTTAAATATTTAAATAAGTAAAGTAATCTCGTTAGTAAACTGATGTTGCCTTGCCCGACTCCGGTGTCGGGCGCCATCACGACCTGAGTTGGAATTTGGGTCGTGACAGAGATTGATGCCTTTGTTAAGCCTTTGGACTTCAAAATATTTAAGAAAAAGGTTAGCAAGGCATAATGAATTAATAACAGGTCGCGATTAGTGGTTATAGAATTAATTTCTTACTAATGCCTCTTTTGATTCCAGGTATTTTAAGGATTGCCTAAGTTATTTATGTGAGTTAAAGATAAAATAAAGCATTCAATCTAATATATGATTGTCATATACATATGAGATAAAACAACAGGAAACACAGCAAAGAGTATCGACATAATGCAACTGGAGAATAACTAAAATAGTAAATGAAGAAGCGCAGGGAAAGAAGTGACTATGGGAAGTTTGGGCCTCAAAAGGCAGGCCCAACAGTAACGGGGACGAGCGATGCCAGACTCTTGGACCATAGCAGGGCTGGACTTGGGCTTGAGTTCCTACATAACTCAGTAGGCCCAAATCATTGTACATGTCCAAATAAAAAAGAGAAGGTCAATTGAATGACAGTACCATATACATAACCATATATGAAATTTACAAGCAAAGAATAAAAGTAAAGATCATTAACAGTAACTAAATACTAAGAAAAGTCATACTAATGTGGAGGTTATGCATAGTAATGATCCATATTGAACAACTTTCATTGTCATTAAACACCAAAACCTAAGAGAGTAATGAGTGTTAATGAGTTAAGGTCTAAGGAGAGAATCCTACTCAGGGTTGATGCCCCCTTTGAACCCCCTACACTTCAAAGTTCTCAAGGCTCTCAAGGCCAAGAGCAATGTTTGTGCCGGAGAGAGCAGCCAGCCTAGAGTTAAAATCTAGTCCCAAATACCCCTAACCACCAATAACTCATTCTTCCCTACAGGTTTGAATGCCAATGAGGCTCTTTCAGTGCAAACGAACTACTATGACATTTCCTACACAAAAACACACCCCTTCTTAACAGAATAACTTAGGAAAAACTCATAGAGACAATATGACTATACTTTAGTATTAAGTGAGTGAAACACATATTGAACAGGGTTAAAAGTCAAGTTCTAGGCACATATGGAGACAGGAACACTTGTACTATTGTTGCTAAAGAACCAAACAAACTGGAGTCATATGAATCATAGACAGATGAGGCACATAGTTTTAGAGTTGTAACACAAGATTCTATTGTCCTAATGGATTGATCACATGTTAGTTCAATATTAGATATTATCATGATCATAAATTGATAAAACCACTTGAATACTTAGTAAAGATTTAGACAATGATATAGGCAAGTTACTGTACTCAATTAATAATAACAAAAGGTTTCTCTCATACCAGATTCAATCCAGAGTAATAAGTGAAAGGGAGGATTGAGTACAATTTCAAAACAATGTTCAAAGTATGGGGTCATGAGGGATAAAAAAGATTCATGTCAAACTTCCACACATACAGAGACTCCAATCAAAGTTATGACCTCACAAGATAGGATGAGTCTCAAACATCATATTGTCAATATCATTAGGGGTTTAAGCATAGGAGAAACATCATACTAAGTAGACTTAACTCAGCTATACAGACTAAGGCATGTTGAAGTTGTATTCAAGTTGCAGAAACAGTTGGCATTCAACCACAACAGACACAACTACAATCTAACACATAATAGATAGGCATCTATAAAGAGGACTCAAAGAACACTTAAGGAATAAAAAGCAACTATATAAAAAAGGAAGCATTTTGGATGCTCAAACCTCACAATCCCTAGCCAAGTAATGTAGGGTTACCCTATGTACCTTCATGTATATCCTAGATAGAGTCATATAAACATGAAGACTATAGCAAAAAACCTAAATATAGAATAGCATAACTCAGAATAGTACAACATGATAAACATGAAGACTATAGCAGAACCTGAATACAAAGTAACAGAACTCAGGAGAATACAACATGATAAACATGAAGATTGTGATAGAACATTAGAGGATGATCTGAAGTCTAGGTAGGTGTGAGAAATCACTAAAGCAAGTTATGGATTAATCATGTAGGCTATTCAATACCGAGCTTGAAGTCATACAACTACTTAACCAATAATAAATACAACAACTTATCACATATCATCAATAAGTCATGGTTAACCAAAAATAAATGAGTATACAGTGAACAAACATTATAAACAAAGCGGTTAACAGGAACACAATAGCATGCTAATAATTTTTGAAGAAATAATTAAAGAGAAATGATGTAGGTGTATTGACCTCCTCTTCAGCAGCAAACCAAACATGATTTTAACTTAGTCGTATGAGAACTAAAGTTCCAAACTCTTGAGCAGTGAAGGAACTCGAAAATAAAATGAAATGAAGATTAATCAGAGAGAGAGAGGGAGAGACTAAGCTTTTGAAATCTCGATAGTGATGATACTTGCATTAGGGTTATTAGTTCGTGTTGGTCTATTAGGTCTAGTTAGTGAGAGCAATGAAAGCCCTATTTATAGTGGCCACTGAAGCCTTAGGGTTTCATAGATTCAAACTTGGTAGTGGAGAGTGACGATTACCAAGTGATGCAAGCAAGATCGAGTGAAAATATCTGGGAAACAGAGTGAAAATCATTACGTATTTTACCTAAGAGGAGAGAAGTTGACAGTTGAGGGGAAAACTCATCAGGTAAGATCCCTAACATCTAGAGGTTGCTTTGCTTGACCTTTGGACCAAGAATAATCATGATAGCCCTGAGAAATGTTCATGCATGCCATAGATTTAACAAGACAGAAGGATTTCGAAGATTTGACAT
This sequence comes from Nicotiana knightiana, assembly GCA_005239525.1. Taxonomy (NCBI): domain Eukaryota; kingdom Viridiplantae; phylum Streptophyta; class Magnoliopsida; order Solanales; family Solanaceae; genus Nicotiana; species Nicotiana knightiana. The sequence goes on along the minus strand of ML425622.1, from coordinate 30,924 downwards.
TGCATTATTTGGTCAAGGGTTTCAGATTTGGGGATTTTGAATCTCCGAGATGAAACATGCAAAGATTCACAAGAATCGTGGATATGAGAGACAAATGAGATGATTTGAAGTTAATTTCACGACCTTTAACTAATTTGTGCAAGGTCTGTTGATATATGGAGCTGGGGAAGACGAGAGAAAAGATAGAGGAATAGGAAAGAAGGGCGGTTGGGCAGCGTGACAAATGATTTAGGGTTTTGGGGTATTGGCGGCCATCTCTAAGGTTAAAGATAGGAGATAGGATCTGGGCCGTTGGATCTGGTGATCAACAGCCCTGAAATTTCGAGCATTTAAGGTTTTTTTAAATGAAATTTTGGTGGTCATCGAATCATGGGATTTGGACGGTGTAGATGAGATCTCTTGGTGGGTGATTTAAAATAAAAGAAAATCGGAGATTAAATGTGAGACGATTGATCAGATGGACCAACGGCTCAGATGCATGTGTGTTTGTTTTATGAATGATAAGGGAGGGTGACGTGGCATAATCTCATTGGTTTAATGAGAATGGCATGGATTGCCAAGTTGTAAGGGGATGTGGTGTTTGGACAAGGTCAATTCCGAATTGGGCCTGGTATTGGAATGGAATTGATTTAGGGAATAACCACTTTGTATTTAATTGAAAAATTGTAAATGTAGCCCTTGTAGTTTTTTAAACCCTTTAAAATTAATTTAATTAAGCTTAATAAATTTCTAATAAAATATAGTAAAATTATTATTACCAAATACAGTACTACTAAATGTTTATAAAATACTTTATATTTCCAAATGATAACACTAATTTTGAACTGTTAACATAGTAATCTAATTAATCAACATAGGAAGTATTTCGTTTAATTAATTATAAAGCCTATGTGATGTATTTTAGAAATTATTTTAATGATAGTAAAATAGTAAGTATATTTTAATTAAATAATGCTAATACTATGTTATTAATTTCAAAGCTAATACTTAATTAATTGTAAAAAATAGGTATTTATTGATAGAAAAATCCTTCAAAACATTCATTGTAAATATTTAAGTATAGATAAATTAATTTTAAAAGGGAGGGTCACAATTGGCTGTCAATAGATGGTGATATGGGTTATATTGTAATCCTCGAAAGGTCGTGGATACATGAGATGAAGGTCGTACCCTCAACATATCATCAGTTGTTGAAATTCCCAACCCCGGAAGGAATCAAGCAAATAAGAGGAGATCAACAGGCGGTAAGGGAGATGAATGTGGTGACTGTTTCTAGAAACAAAGGGAAAGAGTCCAACAAATAGCAATTACAGGAACCGATGCCTTCTTCCTTTCCGAATGAAGACGATAAGAGCGAGGAGTCATCGGAATCCTATCAAGTTCTAAGATACTTTCAGGTACCGAGAGACTAATGCGACCAAGTCAACCGTGGAAGAACTCGAGCATGTGGCCTTGTTCGAAGAATTTTTAGAAAGGAAGTTTCACCTGGGGACAAGATTAAATCCCGAGCTCAGGTTAGGGTTATAAATTTTCTTAAAGCTAACGTTGACTGCTTTACATAGTCACACTCAGATATGACAGGTATCCCATTATAGGTAGTAGATACAAGCAAAGTCTGGATCCAAATTTCCCACCGGTAAGGCAGAAGAAGCACCCGATAGCCGAGGTTAGGAATAAGTTTTCTAAAGAAGAGGTAACCCGATTACTCACCATTGGTTCAACTCGGGAAGTAAAATATCCAGCATGGTTGTCTAACGTAGTTGTAGTGCCAAAAAATAATAACAAGTTCAGGATATGCGTAGACTATAAGGATTTAAATAAGGCGTGCCCTAAAGACTCGTTCCTATTATCGAACATTGATCAAATGATTGATGCTACGGCCGGAGACGAGTTAATGAGTTTCCTTGATGCTTACTTTGGGTACAATCAAATCAAGATGAACCCGTAGGATCTGGCAAAAACTTCTTTCATAACGAACTTTGGCACACATTGCTATAATATGATGCCATTTGGGCTTAAGAACGCCAGAGCCACTTATTAGAGGATCGTTAATAAAATGTTTGAAAATAAGATAGGCAAAACAATGGAGGTATACATCGATGACATCGTATTCAAGTCTTTGAAGGTAGGAGATCATTTGAAACACCTCCAAAAGACTTTCAACATTTCGAGGAAGCATAAAATGAAACTCAACCCAAAGAAATATGCGTTTAGGGTTAGTTCTGGTAAATTCCTGGGGTTCCTGGTCTCGCAAGGAGGTATCGAGGTAAATCCCGATAAAATCAAAGCTATCGAGGACATTTGGACCAATTGGAAAGTGTGAAGGAAGTACAACGGCTGACCCGAAGGCTGGTGGCTCTAAGCAGATTCATCTCGAGATCCTCTAAAAGTGCCATCACTTCTTTTAAGTTTAGAAAAAGAAGAACGATTTTGAATGAACTCTGAAACGCCAACATGCATTGAAAGACCTAAAAGGTACCTGTCCAGCCCCCATCCCCCATCAAACTTGGCGGAAGGAGAGCAGTTGTTAATATATCTAGCGGTCATGGAAGTAGTAGTAAGTGCTCTTTTTGGTCCGAGAGGAAGAAGGTACATAATTTTATTTTTATTATATTAGTAAAATATTGCCGGGAGCAGAGACTCGCTATCCACACCTCGAAAAGATGGCCTTATCTCTCGTAGTCGCATCTCGAAAGCTTAGGTCTTATTTCCAATGCCACCCGATAGCCGTTGTGATGAATTTTCCCCTAGGGAATGTACTTCACAAGCCTGAATTGTTAGGTCGTTTGGCTAAATGGGCAATCAAAATTAGTGAACTCAATATTGAGTACAATCCCAGGACTGCGATCAAGTCGCATGTTTTGGCCGACTTAGTGGCCGATTTTAGTCCAAGGTTAATACCCTTGGACTCTAAGAAAGTGGTGTTGGTGTTGGAAACGACATAGGGAGTTTGGACCTTGTTTACGGATAGAGCTTCCAATGTAAAAGGATCCGGTCTCGGGATAGTTCTAATCACGCCCTCGGGGGAAACCCTGAGGCAGGCCATTAAAACTATTTCGTTAACAACCATTGAAGCCGGGTATGAGGCTTTGGTTGTAGGATTGGAATTGGCCCAAGGACAAATGTGACTCCCAGCTGGTAGTAAATCAAGTGTATGGAATTTTTGACACAAAGGAATAATGCATGCAACAATATTTGAATAATGTTCAGGGATTACTTGCACGATTCAGGGAATGGTCAATCATACACATTCCAAGGGAACAAAATATGGAAGAAGATGCATTGAATAATTTGGAGTCATCCACGGAGATGAAAGGATCTGACTCCAGTAATTTCATTTAACTTCTACAATCGATATTGGATGTGGATGGTTACTTCAAAGTCAATTCAACCAACTTAGTTTGGGACTGGAGGAATGAGTTTGTCGAGTCTCTTCGACATGGTAAATTACTTGAGGACCTAAAGATTTTTCGGGCATTGCGGACCAAAATATCTTGCTACTGCCTCGTGGATGGGCAATTATACAGGAGGTCGTTCCAAAGACCATTGGCTCGGTGTCTAGGGGCCTCGGAGGCAGACTACGTGATGAGGGAAGTCCAAAAGGTTTGCAGGAACCATTCTGGTACAGACTCGTTAGTTCTAAAGTTGATCAGGGCAGGTTACTTTTTTCCTCGACTGGAACATGACACAAAGACATTTGTTCAGAAGTGTGACAAATGTCAACGCCATGCACAAATGGTACACCAACCAGCAGAACTCCTGCATTCGGTGTTGTCCCCATGGTCATTCATGAAATGAGGGATGGACATAGTTGGTCCTATACCATCGGGTCTTGAAAGGTAATATTTCTTTTAGTTTTAACTGATTACTTAACTAAATGGGTTGAAACATGTCCTTACCCAAAGATTGGTGAACACTAAGTGGTCGACTTCATATGGCCACATAATCTGCCGATTCAGAATACCGAAGGAAATTACTTGTGACAATGAGCCGCACTTCATAGGCTCAAAAGTCACAACATTTTTGGAAGGATTGAAAATCAAGAGAATTACATCTTTATTGTACCATCAAAGTGCTAACGGACAAGCAGAATCAACAAACAAGGTAATTGCTCAGAACTTAAAAAAGAAGTTAGAAGATGCTAACGCAAATGGCCCAATGAGCTACTGGGAGTGTTGTGGGCATACCGGACAACGGCGAAGTCGAGCATGAGAGAAACATATTTCTCTTTCGTGTAAGGCTCGGAACCTCTGATACCGGTGGAAGTAGAGGAACCGACTTTAAGGTTTTTCCAAACAAATGAAGAAGCAAACAATGAAGCGTTGCTTGTGAGACTGGACTTTCTCGATGAACACAGGGACTTGGCGTACGTGAGGATGGTGGCTCAAAAGCAAAGGATGGAAAGATATTATAATTGCATGGCCAATCTTCGATACTTCAAGGTAGGAGAGTTGGTTCTGAGAAAGGTGAGCCAGAGCACTTTGGAAGTCAATATCGGGAAACTGGGACCGACATAAGAAGGTCCTTACCGGATTCAACCGTCACAAGTAAAGGGTCGTACGAGTTAGAAAATCAAGATGGATTCAAATTGCCCAGCAATTGGAACGTGACTCACCTCAAAAGATATTATTGTTGATGGATGCTACCAATACTGAAAATATGTGCTGCACTTTTTTTCTCTACATCCAGTTTTTGTCCCAATCAGATTTTTCTAGCAAAATTTTAGTGAGGCAGCAACGGAAAGCATACTACGAAGGGAGCGTCATCGGCAAAGGCAAGACCTTCAAATATCAAGGCACAAAAAGTTTCACATCGATGGTAAACGACTATGTGGATCGTTAAATAATCTTTGGTTTGATGGAAAACTTTGCCTTCCATCAGTCAAAAAGGATTATTTAACCATTCACAAGTTGTTTCCACTGATGAAGCAAGTGTTCCAGTGTTCGAATCTGCATGCTTCGTATTCGAACACTGGCGGGGATAATATCTGATACGGAACCAAGAATGCTACCGAAACTACTAGAATCGGGAGTAACAATGTCTCATCAGGACCAGGGACTGCATGATCATCCCCATAGAAATAAGTTGTACAAATTAGCCACATGTATTGGCAGCAATTTTATTTACTTTAGCAAATGAATGCTTACGAAATAGAGGGAATAAAACAAAGTCCTTTTATTTATTTTTTGTTGTCCAAATAATGAGTTAATTTATCGTTTGAAATTTAACAAAAACTTCAATTGTTGTGCCGAAATAAACAAGAGATGTTCTCTTCAAGAGCACCGAGCCCTCTATTATGAAACCCTCATTGGATAAAAACATACCTGAAGATTTAATCTATTAAACATAAAAGGAATATTTTTGCACAACACTTAAGTAAAAAAAAATTATTTATCAAGTGCCAAACTCGATTAAAAGTTTGGTATATTTACAAAGTACAAAAAAGAAGAAGTTATGCATCATTGCCGCCAGAACCCGAAGGGATAGAGGGGTCTACATTTCCCCTGTAGAGAAAGGTGGATCCATTACTGGTTCGGGGCCTTCATCTTTTTCAGTCTCCCCTTCGGTTCCCGAGTACTCGGAACCAGTACCTAAGGAGCTAGTCAGTCGCAGCGGGCCGGGTAAGAAGGTTTTCATGAAAGACAACTCCAGTTTTAGGGCTTGGGCAATACAATCGTTTATGTTGGCGATGCCCACTTTGGCCTCATCCAAAGTCTTCCTCTTAATATGATATATAGCATAGGTTTTCTTGAAGAAAAGTGAATCTTCTTCATACTAGAGTTAAGCTTGGAGTTTATCAACTCTGTCTTGAAGACCGTCCCTTTCAGATCTCATGGCACTGAGGCAAGATTCAAGCTCAATAGTCGCAGTTAAGTGGATCCGGTTTTGCTCCACGACTCTCTTAAACCTCTCTTCTATTCGGGCCCTCTTCTCCTCGGCAGCATTGGCCTCTTCCGTTTTTGAGAGTAAGTCAGCCTTAAAAATATTAATTTTCTCCTCAAAGGCAGACTCGCGCTTAGTAGAAAAAAGTATAGTATCATGAAGCACGACCCACTTAGCCTTAGCCTCTTGAAGCTTTTCGTGTAATTGAGCAGCTTCCTGGTTGTAGGCCATTTTATCTTATTCACTCTGCTACAACCGAGCCTCAAGCTCACCCATCTCAGCAACTTTTTCCTCTAGCACCTGGAGGCGCGCAACAAGCTAGATCCTTTCGGCCAAAAGTTGATCCCGCTCGGACAAGTCCTTACTTATCAAGGATCAACTTTTTCAGGCTTTCAAAAGCAAGAAAGTTGGCCTGTAAAAAAAGAATATTAAAGTTAGCATTTCCATTGCAGCATGTAAGTAGAAAAGAAGATACGAGGAAACTAGTATGGAACCTATGTCGCGCTATGCATGGCATTGTTCATTAGACACTCCCCAGAAAGGGAGCGCATTTTCTTTAAATATTTCTCCGAAGCCAACGACTTCAGATAATTCGCAAGCTCTACCGGCTTGGATAAAAGATGTCACTCTTTTGAAACCGAAAGAGTAGCGCTTCTCCTCTCTCGAGGATCTGGGGAAGGGGTTGAATAATCATGTCCCAAGTTCCCGTGGTCAGGAGACCGAGGAGGAGAAACATCCCTTTCTCAATCACTCATTGGCGGTGGTGGAGACGCAGTTGGTACTGGTGAAGGAGCAGTTGGTGTTGATGGGCGTGAAGTTTTTGGGGTGGAAGGATGAGAAGCAGATGCGGCAGGAGCAGTGCTGGTTGTTATTGGCTCAATGGTTGGGGGCAGAATAGACTCAAGGTCCAGACCCTTTGAACCAAAAACAGCAATTGGGGTCGGGAAGAGAGAATCAACGTTCTCTATCAGGTCCATCTCACCCTAAAGTGCTTAGGTTTCTTCTACGACCAGGTTTTGAAGTTCCCCCGGCTGAGCATCCAGCTGAACCGATGAATATCCTTTTCTCCTTATAAGGGAAGCCTATTCGTCATTAGTTTTCTCTTCATCAACGAGGACCCCTGTGGCCGGATCAGATGGCGTTTTCCTTGATTTCTTCTCTTGAGCCCCAGCCGAGGAAGTGCTTCTTCTCTTCGTTTTATTGATCTTAGGTTGGGGACTCCGAAAGGAGGCACCCTCACCGTTGGCTCAGGCAGATCCGCGAGCTTTGTTCTGAGAAAGGGAATTTTCCAACACCTTCCTGGCCTCCTCAAGATAAGCTAAGACGTCGACCTCGGGGCAGATGACAGAGCCCCTCGGAAGTCCTGTATTGGGCCAAATAAAGTTAGCAGTTTGTTCAAAAAGATTTCTTATGTTCGAACAAGGGTAAAAGAAAGGGTGTTTAGCCTTCCACTCGTATTTGGGGGACATTTCCTTCCACCAATGGGATTTTGGAGTCGTGATTTCCAGAATTTTCTTAACCCTGGTCCAGGCCTTGAACCCGTGGTGATTCCCATCGGGTAGCTTAAACAAAAGAAACAAGAAAATCAGTGACAATGGGAAATAATATTTTCATGAAGGAAGGAAGTGAATGACCGAAAGCTCACGAATGCAATTCCACGACTTGAGAAAAGTTGGAGTTGCGGATGGGATGATGTCCGTAATAGAAATGACGACGAATTTTTCCATCCTTCCACAATCGTTGTCATCTTCTACGCTGGTAAGGAGAGCGTGGTGGCCACGCTTGTTATGGTTTAGTACTCCCACAAAAAAAAAATTTGGGAGAGTAAATGTTCATTATGTGTGCAAGAGTTAGGGTTTCCCCGATTTCTGTGCACAGTTGGCGAAGGCAGGCCACCATGCCATATAGATAGGCCTACTAGTGCTAAGCAGGCCTGATATCGATGGCAAAACTCCAAAATTATTGGGACGAGTCCTTCACTTGACCCCAAGGAGAATGGACCCGAGATAAAAGGAAATGTATAAACAGATGTAAACCCCTCCTTGGAGAAGGTAACCCGCTCCATCATATCCGGTGCGAGGATTTCAAGATTGGGGCAGTTGCAGTCCTTCTTCACAACTGGGATACTAGAAGGGCGAATGGAGGAGGGATACCTACTAACTGGCCAAATCTGTGAAGATGCAGAAGGAGACTTCTCTTGAAAGTGGTTCTCGGTGCTGGGATGATGTGGTATGATGGTGCTAATAGTGGGAGGTTCAGAACCGACATCAACCTCCTTGTCCTTATTTTTCTTCGCGCTTCCCTCGAAGAAAAGACCAGTGGTGCCGAAGAGAGCAATGTAAGAAGACATGATAGCAAAAGGTTAGTAAAATTCTTGCTGAGAAAATTGAAGTTTATGAAAGGTTTCTAAGCAAATTCACAGAAGAAGAAAGACTTAAAAATGACAAATAGCATAGAAGTTATAGACGGAAAAAATCATGATTACTTCGAAATCCGGCAAAAATATTTGTTGAATCGTATGGAAACACGTGTTCGGGATATTAAATGCAAGAAGACATGCATCCTTTCAAGCGTCAGAAACTGTTCAAGAACTTTTCCGACAAGAAAAGAGTCTTCACCAACTTCCCGATAACACTAAAATATGTCACCGGAAAGTAGGGGGACAATCTGTATGGAGTAAATTTTGTTTGTAACAGATAGTTGAATGGTAACATGACACGTGAAATTAAAGATAGAAAAAAGAATGAGTGGGAAAATACTTAGCACCAAATGCAGAGAGAGGGGAGAGTGTTCATATTTTCAGTGAATAAAAAATGATACCAACCATATGAATTTATAGCAAATTAGTTGGAATTTCAATAGGTGCAAAGGTACCTGGAAATTGCCGTTGGGAATTAATTATTTAAACGGTGAATTTGTTAAAAGTTCCGCTCAAATTTATCAATCAATCTTATGCCGAAGCCGTAGTCGAACCGAGCGATGACAGCGCGAAATTTGGTCTCTTTTCAACTCTTTCAGAGCTAGGAAATTTTATATATAAGCACAAAATTTTTCTTTTTTCTATCCAATGAAGGACAAAATACCTTTATGAAAAGGAACAATTCAAATTTTTCGTTGCCCTCCAATTTTCCTCCATTTCTCGTTAACATTTTTTTAAATTTAATAAATAAAACCCAACATTGACAACAATACCACATTTGGTTCTATTCTCAAAAAGTTTTTTGTTTTGAAGAGCAATTAATTAGAGCAAAAAGGAACTTATTAAATTGTTTGTAAAATTTCACTGGATTAGCAGGATTTTGTTAAGTTGGCACTACTTCTATTTTATCTATCTTGTTAAATTATTCATAAACTTTGCTAAAATTGGTTGAATTTGATGTTATTTTCACTTTACCTATCTTGTTAAATTGTTCAAAAGTTATGCCAGATTGTAGAACTTAGTATTCTTCATTCTACTTGTCTGGTTAAATATTCATTAGTTATGCCTGATTGGTGAAACTTGGTACTATTTTTATTCTACCTGTTTGGTTAAATTTTTATAAACTATACCGGAATGGTGGAACTCGATACTTTCTTCATTCAATCTATCTTGTTAAATTGTTCACAAGTTATGTCAGATTGGTAGAACTTGCTTGTGATGCTACACTTAACTACAGCATGAAAGTAAACCATATTCTTTAGTTAAAAAAGGTTAAAAGTAATAAAGTTTTGATTGATTTTGTCATATGATATAATTTCTCAGGCTTACAGTTGGCTGCTTACCATCAAAAGATGTGGCGCAGTGGATGAGACTGCTCTTTCCTTAACCAGAGGTCTCGGGTTCGAGCCCTGGGTATAGAAAAATCCTTGGTAGGGAGCGATTCCCCCGAATGGGGCCCTACGCGGCCCGAATCTGGATATAGTCGGACTCCAATGCAGATACCGGACACCGGGTGGGAAACCAAAAAAAGAAAACAGTTGGCTGCTTAGCTAAAAATATTTATAGCCTTTATTGAGTATACATAAATTATACATTAATTATATGAGGCTACACATATATACGTATATAAATATCTACCAATTAATGCTAATTAGCTTGATAAGGAAATCCTGGTTGAATGAAGGGAAACAGTAAACTTTAATTACGGGTCGGTTGGATAGTTATATAAGTGTAAAATATTAACACAATTATATCACTTTTAGATAGTTGTAGAGCAATATCTTGATCAACTTTAATTGGTCATTTAGTAAAAATAATTACTGAACACAGGTTAAAATTCCGTGATATTATAGAAATATATTCTATCAACATATATAACTTAAATGAAATGGGAAAAGGGAAAATGAAAGCCTGTTACTCTTTTTCTTTCTTTTTTTTGGTGGTGCTATGCTAATAACGCATTCATCAATGTAGAAATGTATAATAATTTCATCTAAGTTTAAATTGTTAGGTCTGCTCCTTATTCTTTTTCATATATTAAGTATGCGAAATTCATTTTATATTGATAGATGTAATACTCGAACCTAAGATTTTTTCTTTAAAAAAATGACACTGTGTAGTCGCTCTCAATATAATAACCGAAAAATATATTTATGTAATTAAATATATACACACATTTATGTATGTTATATACAAAATATATAAATTTTATACACTTTTGTGGCTATCGAATATAAATAGTTTTGATTGCAGACTAAAAGGAGTCTTTTCCCGATCTTTTTCGGTTGTTAAATTTACAAAGTGTAAGATTGTTAAAGAAGGCTATTGAGTGACCTTCTTCTCAGACTTTGGCTACAAATATTCAAATGCTATGATCAGAGACATATAATAAGTCAACTTGTGTTCTACATATTTAATGAAAATTTATAAATATTCGTGATATAAAAAATTGAACTCCTTCAGTTGTCCAGACAAATTCGAGAGAGACTTGAATAACCATGTGACCCATGAGAGCCACACGTGATTTACCTTCAAACTCGGATTATATATTTTGAAGCACAGTGCATCAACAGTTAGCTAGTATATATATATATTGTGGATTATGACTCACTATTTAGTCAAAAATTAACCCGTCCAACCAAGTCTTAGTAGTTTATGAGCCAACCCGCCTATTAGTTTAACCAATTTTAACTCGTCCAAATTTAATCAAAGTTGCCAATTTGATGACGTTTGCTCAGATATACATGAAAAATATTATGAGTTCAGGTAAACTCGTTAAAACTTTACTACATTAATCCGTTGTATATGTTGTATCATATACTAGAGCTATTGAATGGAGACAAGATAAAGCTAAAATAACATGAAAAGAAATCATCTCTAAAGGCTATTACAATTTCAATCCATATGCATACCCTGCGTCTCAATGCCGCCTCAACGCAAGCTCTCGGTCACCGAGCGAAGAATACAATACAACGAAAAAGAAAAATCTTTGAAACTGATACCAATAAGTTAGGATTAATTTCTAGTAATATTAATACATTTACTTGAGTATAATACTCGATAGGAATTTTTAATCGTGTCAGAGATTTATATTGTTGTTCTAGCCCAAAATGCAAAGCAAAGCAGAATGAAAAAAAGGGAAGAAAGAAAACGAAAAACGAGTGGGTAGGTCGTGCTGATGGTATTTGATTTTTATTTAGGAATCTAAACTATATATACTCACTCTTTATTTTTTTTTTGCCTAAAACAACTTTTCTTTGAACTCCAAAATTCTATCTCCAATTCACCTAAAACCCTTGTTAGTCTCTTCTCCTCTTGATCTCCTTCAGTTCCATATTATTTCCTCGGTATCATAGGTTACCTTTCTATCTTTCTCTCCCGTGACGTTCTCAAAGCGATATATTACTATCCTTGTTTTCCTTTCTTCTTATCTTGAATTTGTATAGGCACATGAGGAACCGACCTAATATCTCAACGAAAGATAAGTTCTACCAAGGTCAGAATTTGAATTCAGTATCCGAGATTCCAAGTGACATGATTCCTCCGACATCATTAAAACTTAGGACCAAAATGCAAAATCTCAACACTACCACTGATCTTCCCAAAATCAAGCCAATAGAAAAGAAATCAGATGAAAAGTTATCTTCAATAATGAAGAAGTCCAATTTTGAAGTATATTATGGTGATGCACCATTGGCTGTTCCATTTAAGTGGGAAACTCAACCAGGAACCCCAAAAGTCAAGTTTCTTGAAACCCCAATTCCTCCTCTTACACCTCCACCATCATTTCAAATGAAGAAGAAAAATGCCATAAAAAAACAAACAAAGGCCAAACTTTTACAAATGCTTTCCTTCCTTCCCAAATTAAACTTGAGAAAAAGTCAACTTCAATCATCATCATCATCTGATCCTACTAGTTATTCGTCATCATCGTTGTCGTCGTCGTCGTCGTTGTCGTCGCCGCCCAGGTGTTGGTCTTATTCTGCTCCAGCATCTCCATACAGAGGCAAATTCAAAATTCAGAATTAGTGAGTTCTATTGGAATATGTGCATTTTATTATATGTATACATTAAAAACTATATGTATACATAGTTTGGGTCCGAAATAATTGTTCAGTTGAAACCTACAGAGGTCACTTTGGATTTTAAGATCAAGATTAGTTACATGAACATAGGATTTTCTAGATCCTTTAATTTTGGTATTATAAGTTGTATTGTGACGTTCAAAAAAATTGTACTATGATTTTGAAAGGAAATATTTTAGAATTTGATGGTGTCATGTTGTTAGTGATTGCAGTTAGTAATGAAGTGAACTTTTGTCATTGTGAAAAAAACCTGAGCAGAAATAATCATTGCCATTGATTTCAAAATGTTGGTTAGGAAAATTGTTAATAAACAACTTAATGCTGAAGTGCAAAGAGTTTTATGTTAATTAATATACTGACAATTAAAATGTTTTTACAATTAAATCGGTTATTGTCTATTTTTCATGTTACTATATATTGTTGATGACATAGTAAATAAAAGCGTGTTTTATCTCTAATAGCTTTAGCTTTTAAATGAGATGTTCATATACTTCAACATGGTATTACAATCGACAAAGGTCCTAAGTTCAAGTCTCTTCGCTAATTATTATCAAAAAGAATTTACTCGTGCTTAACCCATAAAAAAATTCAGGCTTAAATACTCCCTATGTGATTTTTTTTATAGTTTAGTTGTAGAAGTTCTATTCTTCCATAAATTAAGTATGCATATCGCTTTTCACATAATACTCTCTCTGTTTCAACTTATATATTCGACTTTAACTTTTAATCTATTAAAGAAAAGGCCATTTTTTATATTTAGTTACTTTAACTCCAATATATTGTATGACAAGTTTCAGACAGGGCATTTTGGTATATTAAATAATATATATATTTTTAGTTGAAGATCATAAGATTTAAAAGTATTTTTTTATTGTTTAAATTTCAATCTAACGAAGACACATTAAATTAAATTGGAGGGAGTAATTAAAAAAGGACTGAGAACTGAAATTGAAGATGGTGACTATGATGTTGCCATAAATGAAGCATGTGAAAGAGAAGAGATATACTAATACTAATAAAAGATTTTTCAGATTGTAGACTTCTCGTTAGATCCTAATTTGACAACTTCCCATCACATGAAATAACATGCCCCAATGTGCACTCTATTTATTGTTTACACATTCACGATCATATATAATATACTAATCTTATTGTACGTGCATTACGCGTGTCCTTCGTATTATTAAAAATAAATTTTAAAAATAACATAAATAATATACGTGAATGCAAAATTTAAACTACTTTATGAATGCAAAATTCAACAACTAATACAAAAACTAACAATAGGTGAATTTAAAATTCAACTACTAATATAAAAATTGTTTGCTCAATAAAATAGAATTTACAAATTCTTAGTTTTATAGCTGTTGCTTGAACAACACAAAGTTTTGATGATAAAAATAAGGAATCATAACTTCTTTTATAGAAGTAGTCGCAAATTAATTCTAATAAGAAATAATTTATTTAAGGTTTAATTGCGTATAGTTGAAATAGACAAACAAAATCTTATTAAAACATAAAGACTCTTAAATCGAAAAGAAGTTCAAAGTGGTCGTTTTTTTACTAAACCCAAAGGAGTACAAGATGTGAAATTGAAGGAAACTTTCGTAATGTGAATTAATATGTCAAAATTTTATTAACTAAAAAAGATCTTTCTAACCTACAAAGAGAAATTTAATACTCCAAAATATAAATGGAGTATGAAAAAAACTTTCCTAGTGTATATGGAATGTACTTGAAATTCTAAAACCGAAAGGAATTCAAAAATGGAAGTTCTAAATATTAAAAAATAATTAAATGAATATTCATAAATAGTGGGAATTAATTAAAATTAAAATTTCTAAATAGTAATTAATTAAATTTCTAATCTTAAATATTAGGAAAATTGTTAAATTATTATTCCTAAATATTAGGAAAAAATCCAATGACTATTTTGTACATTATGAACTCTATTTTAAAGGATAAAAAAGATGAACAACATTTCACTAAAGGACTTCGTACTTTTAATAACTTAGTGTACGCGCGTATCTCTCGTATTAAGGAGAATAAACTCTTACTAACATAAGTATTGTTCAAAAATACGTTTGCGCTACGATATAAAAACTACAAAAAAAATTCAAGTGCGAAAATAATAATCGTTTTAATTATTTTTAGGGAGTAGATCCACTCAAGTAATTCTTTCTTACGTTTGTTCTAGTACTTGCTTCATTATACAAAAGTATCATAGAAGAAACATTTTATTGAAAGGTAAAATGTGGTTTAACTTTACATGAACACTTGGATACGTACGTTGCGTGCATATTAGTAGTTATTATTAAACTTGTGTCCAATATATTATGTCACGACCCAAAACTCTAACCTGTCGTGATGGCACCTATCGGTGGTACTAGGCAAGTCAATGTTCAAAATACCTCAATATTTCATAAAAAGATAAACCAAAAGCCTTTTCATAACCAAATTTTCATAAAAATAAGGATTAAACTAAAAATATAATGCAGAAAGATAGACCCAATTATCGGGTTGTCACCAAGTCATGAGCATCTAAACGGCCAATCTAGTAAAAAACAGTGTCTACAAGAGTCTGTGTCTAAGTATCAATACAGGAAAGAAAGATGGCATAAAAGGAGAGACAAGGTCTGCGGATGCGTGCAGCTACCTCAAAAGTCTCTGATACTCGACCACGCACGAACTCAACGACCTTCGTGACCGAACACACCTGGATTTGCACATGAAGTGCAGGGTGTAGCATGAGTACAACCAAATCAGCAAGTAACAGAAATAAATAAGGAACTGAGAAGCAGTGACAGGCTATACAATGCAGTTCATTTCAGTAATTTCTACAATGAAAGTAGACATGAGTCAATTCCGGCAGTATGAGTCAAACTAGTTGCATATTTACTAAGTTCAAGTAAAACCAGTTATAATATTCTTCGGAAGTTCAGAACAGTAGCATAAATCCGCTAAATGCAGCAACAAAGAAGACAAATGCAACCTCTTAGGGTACAGCCACTCAAGCTCTCAATAGCTCAACACTCGGCTCTCAGCCCTCAATACACTCACTCAATAGGTACCTGCACTCACTAGAGGTGTACAGACTTCGGAGGGGCTCCTACAGCCCAAGCTCTATAGTCCGCACGGACAACTCACCTGCTACAATATCATATTAGAATCTGCACGGACAACTCACATGCTAAAGTATAAACATCATGATTCGCACGGGGCAACTCACGTGCTACATTATCAATACCTCATAAATAAGCCCTCGGCCTCACTCAGTCATGAACCTCTCTAGTCTCACGGCCCTCAGTAATGAAAGGGAATCATCCCAAATTTAGAATGCTATAATTTATCAAAAGGGAATAACAGAGATTGAGGTATAATATACAAGAAATGCCACGACTGAGTACAATAACAATAAGCAGGAAGGTTCAACTAGTATCACGACCCTTGCGGGTCACTACAACACCAACACATAGCTTAAACATGATTTCTAACATGTTTTGCTATCAAATTTCTATAACACATAGAGGGAACATAGCTAACAACAGGCTTATTCAACAAGTACAGTTTACGAAATGGACCAAGTCCCAATCCTCACGGTGTACGCCCACACGTTGGTCTCCTAGCATGCACGTCACCTTCAAACAATCATACAATACATGATCTGAGGTTTCATACCCTCATAACCAGATTTAGAACAGTTACTTACCTCAACTGCGTAGAAATCCTACTCCGAAATGCCCTTGCCCCTCGAATCGGTCTCCAAATGCGCCGAATCTAGCCACAAACAATACGAGATAATTAATATAGGCTAAAGGTATTAATTCCATAAGAAAACTACTAAATTATAGCCCAAAATCTAAAATCAGCTCGAACCCGGCCCCCGATCCCACGTCTCAAAATCCAACAAAAGTCACAAAACCTGAAAACTCATTCACTCATGAGTCCAACCGTACAAGAATCCCTCGAATCCAACCTCGAATTGCCTTTCAAAACTCAAAATTTTAATCTAGAAAGTTTCTACCATTTCCCCCAAATTTCCAACTCAGATCCCTAATTAGATGATAAAAATAGCAATAGATTCATGAAATGCAGTCCAATCTGGGTTAGAATCACTTACTCCAACAATTTCCTCGACGAATCCTCGAAAATTCTCCTCACACCGAGCTCTCAAGTCCCAAGATCGAAAATGAGATTTAAACCCTCGAAGTTGATATTTTCTGCCAAGCACTTCCCCACATGCGGACCTTCTGTCGCATCTGCGACACCACACCTGTAGAAATCCCATCGCAGGTGCGGATTCCACTTAAAATCCCAAGTTCCGCTTCTGCGGTCTAGTGGTCGCACCTGCGCGTGCGCACCTGCGGGCCCTTGCGCGCTTCTGCGATCCGTCTCACTCCAGGCCACTTCCGCTTATGCGCTCCCTCTTCTACATTTGCAGATGCTCAGATGCGGTCCCCTTCTCGCACCTGCGCTCCCAGCTCAGCCTAGCCTTGACCGCATATGCTTCCTCCACTTCGCTTCAGCGGGTCCGCACTTGCAGACTCCCCACTGCAGGTGTGAAACACCAGAACACCAGAAATCTCAGAAACCTTCTAACTCCAAAATTTGGTCTGTTAACCACCCAAAATCGACCCGAGGATCCGGGGACCTCAACCAAACATACCAACAAGTCATATAACCCATTACGAACTCAGTCTAACCCTCAATTCACCCAAAACAACATCAAAAGTACGAATTACACACGGATTCAAGCCTAATGAAGTTCTAAACTCCCGAATTTCGCAAACGACGCTGAAACCTATCAAGCCACGTCTGATTGACCTCAAAAGACACAATGAACCAAGGGCTCAACTTTCCCCTCTTCCTCAACCTCATAACACCCTTCATGGGTGATACCTTCAGCAGAACCTTCTTCCCGACCATGTAAGGCACATCACGGACTTTCTGGTTAGCATAGCTCTTTTGTCTAGACTGCGATCTGCGACTAAATCAATTTCACCTTGTCTAATGTATCCTGGACCAAGTCTATACCCAAAATCCTAGCCTAAACCAGCTCAAACTATCCCAATGCAGATTTACACCTCGTCCCATGCAAAGCCTCGTATGGAGCCATCTGAATGCTCGACTGATAATTGTTGTTGTATGCAAACTCTGCGAGCGGCAGAAACTGGTCCCATGAACCCCTAAAATCAATGACACAAGCACGTAACAAGTCCTCTAAATATGGATAGTGCGCTCGGACTATCCGTCCGTCTAAGGGTGAAATCCTGTGCTAAACTCAACCTGAGTACCCAACTCTAGCTGCATGGCTCTCTAAAGATGCAATGTAAATTGCGTGCCTCTGTCTGAAATGATAGAAACTGGGACACCATGAAGGCGAACAATCTATCGGATGTAAATCTCCCAATCTCTCTGAAGAATAAGTAGTACCAACTGGAATGAAGTGTGCGAACTTGGTCAGCCGATCCACAATCACCCAAATAGTATCGAACTTCCTTGAAGTCTGTGGGAGCTCAACTACGAAATCGATGGTGATCCGCTCCTACTTCCACTCTGGATCTCTAACCTCTGGAGCAAGCCACCCGGTATCTGATGCTCATACTTTACCTGCTGATAGTTGAGACACCAAGCTACAAACCCAACCATATCTTTCTTCACCAATACTGCTTTCTCAAATCCTGGTACATCTTTGCAGCACCCGGATGGATGGAATACCGCGAGTTGTGGCCTTCTCAAGAATTAACTCACGTAGCCCATCTACATTGGGCACACATATTCGGCCCTGCATGCTTAACACCCCGTCATCACCAATAGTCGCATCCCTGACATCACCTCGTTGAACCCTGTCCTGGAGGACAAGAAGATGGGGGTCATCATACTGACGCTCCCTGATACGATCATAACGAGAAGACCGAGAGACCACATAAGCCAATACTCAACTCGGCTTAGAAACATCCAATCTCACAAAATGGCTAGCTAAGGCCTGAACATCCAATGCCAATGGCCTCTCTGCGGCTGGAAGATATGCTAAGCTTCCCAAACTCTCTATCCAGTGACTCAAGGAATCGGCACCACATTGGCCTTCCCGGGATGGTATAGAATGGTGATATCATAGTCCTTAAGAAGCTCCAACCATCTCCGCTGATGCAAGTTAAGATCCTTCTGCTTGAACATATGCTGCAAAACTCCGGTGATCAGTGTAAATCTCACAATGAACACCGTACAAATAATGCCGCCAAATCTTCAAGGCGTGAACAATAGTTGTTAGATCAAGATCATGGACATGATAGTTCTTCTCATGGGTCTTCAACTGGTGTGAAGCATAAGCAATAACTCTACCCTCCTGCATTAGAACACACCTGATACCGATCCGTGAAGCATCACAATACACTGTATAGGAACCAGAAGCTGATGGCAGAACTAGAATTGGAGCCTTGGTCAAGGCAGTCTTGAGTTTCTGAAAGCTCTCCTCGCACTCATCCGACCACCTGAATGGAGCATCCTTTTGGGTCAATTTGGTCAAGGGCGATGCACTAGATGAGAAACCCTCCACAAAAACGACGGTAATAGCCTGCCAAACCAAGAAAGCTCTGAATCTCCGTGGATGAGGACGGTCTGGGCCAACTCTGCACCGCCTCTATCTTCTTCGGATCCACCTAAATACCCTCACTAGACACCACGTGCCCCAAGAATGCCACTGAACAGAGCCAAAACTCACACTTGGAGAACTTTGCATAAAGCCTCTCCTCCCTCAATCGTTGTAACACAATCCTCATATGTTGGGCATGCTCCTCCTAGCTACGAGAGTACACCAGGATGTCATCAATGAATATAATAATGAACGAGTCGAGATAACACTGAAACACATTGTTCATCAGATGCATGGATGTTGCTGGGGCGTTGGTCAGCCCAAACGACATCACAAGGAACTCATAATGGCCATATCAGGTCCTGAAAGTTGTATTAAGAATATCTGAGTCCCGAATCTTCAGCTGGTGATACCCTGACCTCAAATCAATCTTGGAGAACACCCTCGCTCCCTGAAGCTGGTCAAATAGATCATCAATACATGGAAAATGATACTTGTTCTTGACTGTGACCTTGTTCAACTACATATAATCAATGCACATATATGTCTTCTTCATAAATAGAACTGGTGCACCCCCAAGATGACACGCTAGGCTGAATAAACCCCTTATCAAGGAGTTCCTAAAGCTTCATTCAATTCCTCCAACTCCGCCGGTGCCATACGGTACGGTGGAACAGAAATGGGCTGGTGCCCGACACCAAATCAATACCAAAGTCAATATCCCTGTCAGGCAGCATGTCCGGCAGGTCTGTAGGAAACACATCCGGAAAATCACCCACCATCGGAACAAAATCAATAGCAGGGGCCTCTGCACTAACATCCCTCACAAAGGCCAAATAAGATAGACAACCCTTTTGAACCATCCTCCGAGCCTTCAAGTATGAAATCACTCTGTTAGGAACATAGTCTATAGAACCGCTCCACTCAACCCTCGGCCACCCGGGCATCGCTAAACGTTCACGGTCTTAGCGTGACAATCTAGAATAACATGACATGGAGACAACCAATCCATACCCAATATCACATTAAAATCGACCATACTAAGAAGGAAAAGATCTACTCTAGTCTCTAGACTCCCAATAGTCTCCACAAATGACCGATATACACGGTCCACAGTAATAATGTCGCCCACTAGATTAGATACATGAACAGATAAAACTAGAGACTCACGGTGCATATCTAGAAAATGAGCGAAATACGAAGACACTTATGAATAAGTTGAATCAGGGTCAAATAATACAGAGGCATCTCTGTGGCAAATTGAGACCATACCTATAATCACAGAATCCGAAGCAACGACATCTGGTCTGGCAGGGAGGGCATAGAAACGGGCGTGGCCACCCCCTGGATGGGTGGTGGAGCTGGTGCTATCGACCGAGTACTCTATTGTGGAGCCCCACTGAACAGCCTAGGGCAATCTCTCTTAATGTGACCAAAATTTTCGCACTCAAAACAACCCTTCCTGTGAGGAAACCTGAGCTGACGAGGCATAGTGAGAACTTTGTGCTAGTAGTGCACTGAATGACGACTGGCCCTGATGATAACTGTGTGACCCGTGGCCAGATGATGCACCACGGTGGACTGGGCGAGCCGTCAGAGCATTTATGAATGGATGACTCCTACCGTGTTGGAACTGACCCCCAGAAGAAACACCGCCAGATCCACCTTGTCCACAAGCCCTCTTGGCTTCTCTATCAACCCGCTCCTGACTGCGAACCATCTCAATCTGACGAGCAATGTCGACAACCTCATCAAAACTAGCACAAGATACTCTCTCTCAGGTCATAAGCAATCGTAGTTGAAAAGTGAGGCCATCTATGAACCTCCTGATTTCTCCCTGTCTGTGGGAACCAACCAGATAACATGTTGGGACAACTCTGAGTATCACATATCATACTGCGTCACTGACATATCAACTTGACGAAGCTGCTCGAACTGCCTGCGCATCTCCTCTCTACAGGACTGAGGCACGAACTTCTCCATAAAGAGAACGGAGAACTGCTGCCAGGTAAGGGGTGTTGTGTTGACCAGCCTACGCCTCTCGGTAGCCTTCCACTAACTGAATGCAACCCTAGAGAACTTAAAAGTTGTGAACGAGACTCCACTGGTCTCTAGAATACCTGTTATATAGAGTATCCTCTGACACCTGTCCAAGAAGCCCTATGCATCCTCTCCCTTTGTACAACTGAAATATGGAGGCTAGAGCCTCCCAAACCTCTTCAATCTACGTTGCTCATCCTCAGGCATATTAGGAACCACATAGTCCTGAGCAGCTACGACCGGCTGAGTTAGTAGTGCCCCCGGTGTCTGGAGTCCCTGCATCACCTGCTCTGGTGTGTGAGCGGCGGGAGTCTGAGTGCCTCCCCCGGCCTGAGAAGTGGTTGTTTTCATCAAAATAGAGGCCGCCTGAGGAAGTCCAGTGCACACTATTAGAATCTGAGCTAAGGACTCCTGAAGGCCTGGAATCACGATGGGCACCGATGGTTCCTAAGCTGGCCCCGCTGGTGCATCCACAACTGGGAAGTGATCCTGATTTGGGGCAACTGGTGGATCTGCAGGTACTGCCCCAGCTATTGTGCGGGCTGCACCTCTGCCCCTACCGCGGCCTCTATCGCAACCTCGGCCTCTCGCGTCCCTGGATGGTTGTACTGGTGGTTGCCCGTCCTGCCCAATGGTACGAGTCCTCACCATTTGTGAGAGAATGAAACAACAGATGTTTAGTTACCAGAATCAACAAATTCGCACGACAGGTATTCAAGAATGTGAAGTTTTTCCTAAGGATTCTGCAGCCTCTAGAAGATAAGTACAAACATATCCTCACCGATCCGCAAGACTCTACTAAACCCGCTCATGACTCGTGAGACCTATGTAACGTAGGATCTGATACCAACTTGTCAACACCCAAAATCTAACCTGTCGTGATGGCGCCCATCAGTGGTAGTAGGCAAGCCAATTTTCAAAATACCTCAATATTTCACAAAAAAGATAAACCAAAAGCTTTTTCATAACCAAATTTTCTTAAAAACATGGGTTAAACTCAAAATATATTGCGGAAAGATAGTCTCAAATATCGGGGTGTCACCAAGTCATGAGCATCTAAACAGCCAATCTAATAAAAATACAGTGTCTATAAGAGTCTGTGTCTATGTATCAATACAGGTTAGAAAGATAGCATAGAAGGAGAGACAAGGTCTGCGGACGCCGGAAGCTACCTCGTAAGTCTCCAATACTCGACCACGCACGAACTCAATGACCTTCGTGACCGAACACACCTGGAGCTGCACATGAAGTGCAGGGTGTAGCATGAGTACATCCAACTCAGCAAGTAACAGAAATAAATAAGGAACTGAGAAGTAGTAACGAGCTATACAATACAGTTCATTTTAATTATTTCAATAATGGAAGTAGACATGAGTCAATTCCGGCAATATGAGTCAAAGCAGTTGCATATTTACTAAGTTCAAGTAAAACGAGTTATAATATATTCTAGAAGTTCATAACAGTAGCATAAATCCGCTAAATGCAGCAACAAAGAATAAAAATGCAACCTCTCAGGGTACAGTTACTCAAGCTCTCAATAGATCAACAATCGGCTATCAGCCCTCAACACACACACTCAATAGGTACTTGCACTCACTGGGGTGTACAGACTCCGGAGGGGCTCCTACAGCCTAAACACTATAATCCACACGGACAACTCACGTGTTGACCCAAGTCACTGCATAGTTTTGAAGATTGACAAATGTCTGACCAGTTGAACCAGGTCCATCAGAGCATACATACCTGACCTGATGCGTTGGCACACAAACCTTATATGCATAGGAGATGAATGCGAGTGTGAAGTATCAATGAACAAGGAGAGTGTCTCCTAATGCAGAAAGGTTGCAAATTGATAAGAGAATAGAAGTTGAATTCAGCAAGGACAGTAACGAAGGAAGGAAGTTGAGTTTAATACGAACTCGTTCTCCCAGGTAGAGTTGTACCAGAACTGAACGACAAACTCAACAACTGACTTTATAAATAATTGAAGTATTCTTGCTTGAATTAAGAATGCACAAGTGCAGAAGTGAATCAAGATCTAAAAGAAAAATTCCCAGATATTTTGCAAGCAGAAATACTGTGCGATACAAGGGCTACAGACCAGCTAGAAGAACCAGTTCCATGTGTTTGTCATTGAGTCTAGTTGGTTGTAGTAGGAGATTTAGTATTGTATCTTTTCAGCTTTCGTAGAAGCAATTGTAATAGGTACGCATTGTTCAAGTTAGAGTTAACTTTAAGCTTGTAGAAATTAGCTAGAGGCTAGTTACTACGAAGGGATTAGAGTTAGTCCTAGGATTACAAAAGAGTTTATTTTGTAAGTCCGTTTGGCTAAGAGTTTTAGTGAAGAGTTTGAGCAAATCCTACTGAGGAGTAGGTCGTGATTTTTTCACCTTTTGAGCCAGGTGTTTTCTACGTAAAAATCTCTGTGTTTTTACTTTACTGCTTTTATTATTCCGCAACAGTAGAAGTTGGAACACCAAAAAGAACCAGGTTATTCTAGAGGGACAACACTCAAAAATTGGGTAACACACAAGTTAACCTATCTTCTTGTGTGGTATTGACGTCTAAAACATCATTACGTGCTGCACAGACAACTCATGTGCTAAAGTATTGTATCAAGATCCGCACGGACAACTCACATGCTATAGTATCATATCAAAATCCGCACGGACATCTCACATGCATAAGTATAAATATCATGATTTGTACGGACAACTCACGTGATAAGATATCAATACATCACAAACAAGCCTCGACCTCACTTAGTCATGAACCTCTCTAGTCTCACGGCCCTCAGTAATGAAAGGGAATCAACCCAAATCATAATGTTATAATGTATCAATAGGGAATAACAGAGACTGAGGTATAATATACAAGAAATGTTACGACTGAGTATAATAATAATAAGCAGGAAGGTTCAACCGGTATCACGACCCCTACGGGTCTCTACAACACCAACACATAGCCTAAGCATGATTTCTAACATGTTTTGCTTTCAAATTTTGATAACACGGGGAGGGAACATAGCTAACAACAAGCTTATTCAACAAGTACAGTTTACGGAATGGACCAAGTCCTAATCCTCACGGTGTACTCCCACACGCCCGTCACCTAGCATGCGTGTCACCTTCAAACAATCATACAATACAAGATCTGGGGTTTCATACCCTCAGAACCAGATTTAGAACCGTTAACTTTCCTCAAATGCGCAGAAATCCTACTCCAAAATACCCTTGCCCCTCGAATCAGTCTCCAAATGCCCCGAATCCAGCCACAAACTGTACGAGATCATTAATATAGGCTAAAGGTATTAGTTCCACAAGAAAATTACTAAATTATAACACAAAATCCAAAATCGGCTCAAACCCGGCTCCCGGACACACGTCTCGAAATCCGAAAAAAGTCACAAAATCCGAAAGCCCATTCACTCACAAGTCCAACCATACAAGAATCACTTGAATCTTACCTCGAATTTCCTTTCAAAACTCAAAATTTTAGTCTAGGAAGTTTCTATAATTTTCTCCAAAATCTCCAACTCAAATCCCTAATTAAATGATGAAAATAACAATAGATTCATGAAATTTAGTCCAATCCGGGTTAGAATCACTTACCCCAATGATTTCCTTGAAGAATTCTTGAAAAATCGCCTCACGCCGAGCTTTCAAGTCCCAAAATCGAAAATGGGATTCAAACCCTCGAAGTTGATATTTTCTACCCAGCACTTCTGCACCTGCGGACCTTCTGTCGCATCTGCAACACCGCACCTTCGGAAATCCTATTGCAGGTACAGATTCCACTTAAAATCATAAGTTCCACTTCTGCAGTCTGGTGGTCGCACTTGCGCGTGCGTACCTGTGGGCCCTTGCCCTCTTCTGCGATCCTTCTCACTCCAGGCCACTTCCGGATGCGGTCCCCTTCCCGCACTTGCGCTCCCAGCCCAGCCTGGACTTGCCCATATCTACGTTCTCCTCTTCACTTTTGCGGGTCCGCACCTGCGGACTCCCCACCACAGTTGCGAAACACCAGAATACCAGAAATCTCAGCAACCTTCTAACTCCAAAACTTGGTCCATTAACCACTCGAAATTGACCTGAGGCCCCCTGGACCTCAACCAAACATACCAACAAGTCATATAACCCATTAAGAATTTCGTCGAACCCTCAAATCACCCCAAACAATATAAAAAATACGGATTACACACGGATTCAATCCTAATGAACTTCTAAACTTCCAAATTCCGCAAACGATGCTGAAACCTATCAAGCCACGTCCGATTGACCTCAAATTTTGCAAGCAAGTCATAAATGACACCACGAACCTATTGCATTTCCCAAAAAATCAAATTCGACCCCGATATCAAAATTTTCACTGGCGGCCAAAATTCCAACTTTCGCCAATTCAAGCCTAATTCTAGTATGGACCTTCAAATCACATTCCGGACGCGCTCCTAAGTCCAAAATAACCTAACAGAGCTAACGGACCCATCAAAATTCAAATCCGAGGCCGTTTAAACATAAGTCGATATCCGGTAAACTTTTATAACTTAAGCTTCCAATTAAGAGACTAAGTGTCTCAATTCACCCTGAAATCACTCCGGACTCGAACTAACCAACCCGGTAAGACATATAACAGTTGTAGAGCACAAATGAAGCAGAAAATGGGAGAACGAGGCTATAACTCAAAACGACCGGCCGGGTCGTTACATATTACCAACAATCAAAAGTTCTTTATACACATTTTACTTATTTTATGAGAGTGCTAAAACTTGGTCGTAACTTTCACATTTTATTAATAAAACAAAAAAGACTACTAAACCTAATAAGTGTTCGACACTTTCCTAAAGTTGTATCATATTGAGAGTAGTTATTAAAAAGCAAATTCATGCTCTTTTGGTCAATCTTTATTAGATTTAAAATAAAAAATAAAAAACCATGGAGTAATAGATATTGCATTAGAAATTGTGTTTTTCCGCAATTGTAATTTTTATGTGAATTGGTAAAACTAATTTTAATATTAAAAAATATAATTATATGACCGTTTGTGAAATTTATCCTTTGTTTTAACTCAATTCACGTTTCTTTCACAATTTTACCCATTTGTTAGTTAGCACTCCTTAACTACAACTCTTCATCCTATGAATACTAGTGAGAGTTATTTTAGTATATGTCTGAATTGTGGCTGATTTATCAAAACAAAAAGCTTAATTAGTTGACTTCAAAATCTTATTGAATTTTTTTATTTGATAATTGAAAATTTAAAAGAATAAGAGAAGAAGTTGAGAACTAAATAAAACTACATCCGAGAAGTGAGAATAGTACAAGTAAATAACGTGGTTGATTGTATGTTAGAAAAAGTTGACTTTTATAGTTTGAAGTATGTAATAAATGAGATTAATAAAATGGTAAAAGAAAATCAATGAATTCATAGGTTAGGTTTTATATACTGCTTAATGGTGTTTTACCTTGTAGTTGTATAAGGTAAAAAAACAACTAATTTTAAAGTACTAAATATTAGGCTTTCCTACATATTAAATAAAGAAAGATTTAATTATCTAAAAAAAAAGTTAATTATTCTTGGAGTCCAAAATATTAGGAAAGTAATATAAATACTAAGTCTTTCGCTATTTTTATTTTATCTTTATTAATATAATATTAATTGGTTATAATCTTAAGACATAGAAGAATTCAAATCTACAATAAGTAATAGCTATTTTTTACTTACTATCAGGGGATATCTTTCATTTTTGGTATTGTTTATCTTTTACAAAACTGTTTTGTTACATAATTCAATTAAGAAAATAGTTTTCACAATATATCTAATATAATGGTTTTACATATAGTTCAATAAGAAAGCATATAATGCATAAAATTTAGTTAATTTAAAACTCATAAATATTAGGGAAAGACTTCAATTCTCGAGGAAAAAGGTATTGCTACTGATTAAAGACGTCCAAAATCAAATAAATAGATACTTTTCTTAACTATCGTACGGAAAGCTAATTACCTATTAGTTTAATAACAAACTTTGAATTGAATATCATAATAAGAATTTAAAAGTGCATGCCTAGGCTATGCGTATCCGGTTTTAAATATGAAATATATAATATATTTGCTTTTGAATTTCTAATTATTAGGGAAATTCAAATAAGGTAAGATTTAATAACTAAAGTTTTAATTGATTTACTATCCCAAAAATTAGCAAAATAATTAAATTACTATTTTATCTAATGTAAATACTAATTTTAAAGGGTTAAAAAGGCGAATGATATTTAACTAAGGGCCTTCGTGCTTTTAATATAATATAGATAGATTATTAATTTGTTTTCCATACATTTAACCGAATTTGACTTGACACAGATTAAATTTTTTAAAGGTCATAAACATTCTTTAATATTCGTGTAGCTACAAAATATTTTACTTTTATCTTTTTTAATAAATGTTTTGCACTAATTATGATTTTCACCCACTATCATCACAACTTAAGCGATGACAGAAGCAAAGATCGAAAACTATACTGATAATAATACAATAGGAGTCCGAAAATTACAAAAGAAAATCGAAACGTGCGGAAACTAAAAGAAAATATAGAAACAAAAAAAGACGGAAAATTAAAGATATATTGAATTCAAGAAAGAGTTTCTTGAATTCAAGAAGTCTATTCTTGAAGTTGAATCCTAACAACAACAATTAGTTAACGAAGAACTAATCGCCTTTGCTAGAGATTTAAAAAAACAAGAGATAGATTGTGAAATCCGACCCTTTAGAATAACAAGAACAACAACAAGCCTAAACTTATCACCTTTCTTGAATACCTAGAAGTGATCTAAGATTTCGAAAGAATATAATGTTACCACCTTAAGTTAAGTCTTGAAGGTTGAAGAATAAATCCAAGAGTAGCCACACAAGAGTGCAAGAAAAATCTCACAATTTTTATATAGTCTATAATAATCTAAGTCCAAAAACAAAGAATACACCCCTTTATATAGAGAGGGGTCACGAAATTCTACCAAAAAAAAAAGTAAATAAAGTCCTAAACTATTTTGGACAACAAGTCCAACTACCTTAGGAAAAGAAAAATACTAGGAAGCAAAAACCACGTCATTCTTGAAAATTAATTCTTAGTAAAAGGAAAACATAACCTTAACTAATTAGGAAAGCAATAAATTTAGTCCCATAATATATGAAAATAATTCTCAAATCAATCTTGGATAGAATCTTAAAAATCTTGGAAATCTTGAAGGATTTGCAAGCAACTTGGCACCAACTTGCACTCAACATCTAGAATGACTATTGTACCATTCTTGGACATCAAGTACGTCATTTTTATGCTATAAAAACATGACTTTAATTAGGACTTCATGGGCTGCAAGTTTGGACACATTTTAGGTGCTAAGTTGGTCCAACAGTGGCCTGATTTGGACCTTCTTCAGAGGATGCTTCTTGGGATCTAATTCACATATTCTTGGACACGAATTTGGGCCATAAAATAATTATAACACCTAGATAACTCATATCCTTTATCCTTAAGCTCTTTCTCCCGACTAACAACTTCTTTGATCGTTCCTGAAGTCCAATGACCTTGTTTTGTAACTTTTTAGCTTGAGATTTTGTTAAAGGCCCTCTTTGAGATTTGAAAGTTTCATCCTTATCCTTGAATAGATTTGAGCTTCCTAGGATGCTATCATTCCCCTCGTGAAGAAAATTCGTCCTCAAATTTCGACCTTGTAAGAAAACGAAGACATGCACTAGTAAATGGTGTGAGCATGTGATTTTTACTCGTCATACCGTCCTATAAAAATCACAATAAATCAATTAATTTTATAAAATATTGACTGATTTTTCAGTAATTAATTGTGAATCATTCGCGTTGCTGGCATATCCATAATTCATCTGTCAAAATCATTGAAATTCTGCATTACGAATTTGTCGGTCATAATTAGTTAAATAATACAAATGACGAGTATTTAACGTAATGTAGTTTTAATAACTAATTACTATAAAAATTAATCATTTTTATTTGATAAATCATAGATATAATTGTTTGTGGTATTCTTAATTAATATATAAATATATATGAAAATAAGGTTTGAAATTAATTGCTACATTTTTTATTTTT